>CADDXX010000364.1:513051-603353 GCA_902810485.1 Alauda arvensis | reverse complement strand
CCTGCGAGCGGCCGCGCGCCCGCCCGGCTCCCGCCGCCCGCGCCGCTTCCGCTTCCGCTGCGAGCGGGCGGCGCCCAGCAGTGACGGCGGGGCCGCGGCTGCCTCGGCCCGAGCCCCGGCCCCGGGAAGCGCCGTGCCGACTGCGGCGGCTTTCCCGCGGCCTCGGTGTAAGGAGGTAACGCCCGCAGCAGAGGTGGAACCTGTGTTCTTCCTAATGGTAACTGGCCCACGAGCAGGAAGGAGAGCGTGTGCTAACAACTGCTTCCTTCAGTTGCTCGTTTATTTACTGTGTAAGGACGGCGGGACACTGAAAGCAGCATATGGCATCCCGCCGCAGCCATGCTCRTGGCCAGAGCTCYCTCGGCAGCTGTTCGCAGCGCTGTTCACAACACAARCGCTAAGGTTTGCGGGGCAGACTTAGGGATTAGTTCCGTGTGATCCTGAAAYCTSAAAGGTTTTCTTCCTGGTTTCATTTTARAACATTAGTAAAACTCAGAAAGTGGCAGGTGTACGGCTCTTACTCTCTAAGCCCCAAAACATGAGAACAGTATCATGAACAATGGTGCTGTTCTGATGTGTCTGTAACCAAACCCGAGACGGTTCTGCTGGTGTCTCTCAGGGCTGTGGTGTGCGTCGTCTCCGAAGTTTGTGGGGGTTTTTTATTATTATTTTTCCCCCTCTATCCCAGTGATAGGAGAGGGTGGGGTGCCCCGCTCAGATCCCCTTGTCCCTTCCCACGATGGGGGGTGGGGACTTCGGGGAACTCCCGGGATGCTTTGGGGACCCCCCCGAATTTTAGGGAGTTTGGGGTGCCAAGCCCCAAGGATCCCCATTGGCCCCCATGTCCTTGTCTCCCTTCCCAGGACTGGGGGGAGCACTTTGCTCCCCTACGCAGAGAGTTTTGGGGGACCGCCCGAATTAGGGAGGTTTTGGAATGTTTTTGGGGSTGCTGACTCCCTCCGTGCCTTCCCGCCATGTCCTCTTGTCACCTCCCAGRATGTGTTGGGGACTTTGCGGGGAAGGCGGGGTTTAGCCAGGTGTGGAGAGCAAGAACGGGGTGCGGAGCTCGGGGTCGCGGCCAGAGCGTGAGGGGCAGTGCCCGGGTCCGTGAGGGGCAGTGTGCGGCCCCGGGGGGCAGTCCCCGGGTCCGTGAGGGGCAGTGCCCGGGTCCGTGAGGGGCAGTGCCCGCGTCCGTGAGGGGCAGTGTGCGGCCCCGGGGGGCAGTGCGCGGGTCCGTGAGGGGCAGTGTGCGGCCCCGGGGGGCAGTGTGCGGGTCTATGAGGGGCAGCGCCCGGGTCCGTGAGGGGCAGTGCGCGGCCCCGGGGGGCAGTGCGCGGGACCGTGAGGGGCAGTGCGCGGGTCCGTGAGGGGCAGTGCTCGGCCCCGGGGGGCAGTGCCCGGGTCCGTGAGGGGCAGTGCCCGGGTCCGTGAGGGGCAGTGCCCGGGTCCGTGAGGGGCAGTGTGCGGCCCCGGGGGGCAGTGCCCGGGTCCGTGAGGGGCCGTGGCCTGTCCCGCCCACCCCGCGTCCCCTCGGAGACCTCGCGGCGCGCGGCCAATGGCGCGCTCGGGCACGGCACCGCCCCTCCCGCGCCTCGCGAGATCTGTGCCCTCCACAACCCGAGCGCGGACTACATCTCCCGGCGGCCCCGCGGGTGGGGCTCAGCAGCCAATGGGACGYAAAGATCCAGAGCAGGCAGGGCTGGCYGCGGCCAATCGGGTGCGGGCAGCYGCAGCGGCGGAAGCGGCGCTCGGCAGCGGCAGCGACGCGGGGCGACCGGGCTCAGGGACCGGCGCACGGCACCGCCCCGGGCACAGGTACTGCCGCGGCCGGCGCACGGCATCGCCCAGATCTGCGGGGCGGAGCTGGCTCCAAGGAAGGGCTGCGGGTAGGGGGCGGCGGCCGCTGCTTCAGAGCGCGACAGCGGCAGGGGGGGGGGACGGGCCTCCGGCTGGCGGAAGCGCTGCGGAGGGGGTATGGCGAAGGGACGGCAGCGAGGCAATGCGGCGCSGTGGGGCCCGGCCCGAGGCGGCGGGTCCGTCGCGCTGCCGGGCACATCCGGGCCCTGCGGCTCACGGCGGGGCGGAGCGCGCAGGGCGGGCGCTGATTGGCCGGTGCCCCCCCGCCGCCATTGGCCGGGCGCCGCGCGAACCCGCCCGCGCGGGCGCGCCGGGGTGGGTGGGGCCGCGGGGCCGCGCCCGGAGAGCGGGAGGGACGGACAGAGGGACGGACGGAGGGAGGACGGGCACGGCGGTGCCGGGCCGAGCGTGTCGCGATATAACGGCCGCGCTGCCAACCCGCAGGTGACATGAGCTCGCAGCAGTTCCCGCGGTCGGGCGCGCCTCCCGCCGCCCTGGGACCAGCGCCGCCGCCCATCCCCACCAGCGGCTCCGCCGGGATTATCGCCCCYGCCGCCACAGGTAAGCGCGATCCCGGCCCCGCGCCTGGCGGGGGCGGGGAGCCGTGCCGGTGACCCCGCCCCGCCCATCGCCCTGTTGTGCCTCGGGCGGGAGGAGCCAGACGGCCCCGCGGGCCGCGGCAGCCGAGCTGGAAGCGCCCGGTGCCSAGTGAGGACACCCAAGGAGCCGGGGTCACTGGGGGAGTCGGGATCACCGGGGGAGCCAGGGTGGCTGCCGGCTCCGKACAGCGGCGGCAGGGCGGGGATGCGCCTTTGCTGCCGGTGTCTGTGCCAGGTGCCTGTCCCGCTCAGCTCGGTCGCTCTGTTCTTAGCAGAAGTGATGTGTGGACAGGGGAGCATCTCATGGAGCTGGAAGTGGGGTGGGAACTGTGATTCCAGCTCCTGCTGTCYCTGCCGCGGTGACAGGTTTCAGAAGCGACTGAGGGAGCAGCTTCRTTTTCAGGAGGGTTTATACTTGTTTTTCAGCTCGGTGTTCAGATACATATTGCATCAAATGCAGATTTTTTCATGTTGTTTGACGTGGGACTTAATGACAGTTACTKAGATACTGAAGCATTTTTCACTTGGGGGAAAAGTCAGTCAGTCTGTTTAAAGAAGCTGTTTAGATGGGCTTCTCAGAGTTGACCCCRGGTTGCCCAACATYGCCCATGCCCATCAGTTCTGAGAGGGACAGACAGAAGCAGTGCYAGAATTCCCAATTTTTTCATCATTGGAATATATTTAATTGTAAGAGTGAACTTCTTTAATTTAGCTATTTCTGACATCTCATCTCTGACCTAGTGGGCTAAAGCAAACTTTTGAACAACTCTCAGCCTTTTCCCTGTTTTTCCCCAGTGAGTGAGGACTCCAGCCGTGAGTCAGAAGTTGCTCCCAGGGAGCACCTGGGCCCCAGTGGCTCCATCCAGCCCCGGGAGGAGAAGCAGGAGCCCGTGGTGGTCCGGCCCTACCCACAGGTGCAGATGCTGACACAGCACCACCCTGTCCAGTCTGGTGCCCCAGTGACAGTGACAGCACCACCAGCACATTTGACTCCAGCTGTGCCACTTTCCTTTTCAGATGGACTTATGAAGGTAATGAGAGGATTCATCAGGGAAAAAAAAATACTGTCTGTGTGGGTCAGTGTTGAGAAAAAGTAAATTATACCAAAAATTTCCCTGCTTTTGTTCCTAAAGCTTTCCTTGCATGCTTCTGCTAACAGTGCAGTGCCTTGTGGGTTTGGCTGTTCCAGATGAYACACTGAGGACTTGCTAATATTTCAGCATTATTTTTAAGGGAGGGTATCTTGCTTATCTTTGAGGAGTAGAGTGATTTCAATCCGTTTCTGAAGTCTTCCATTTTCTCTGCAGAATATAAAATTAACTTAATATCCAGTGTCTGTAGGGCAGTACCATAGCTCTGACAGATCCCACTGATGATTCATGCTAGAACCTGCATATTTCCAGGACATAACCTAATGTTCAGCATCTTTCCTCTCCAAATATTTAGCCATAGTTGCATAAACTTTCTCCTCAGGCTTTGACCCCACAGAATGATTGCTGCCTCAACACTTGAGCTCTCATTTGAAGTTGCCAATGTTTCTGTCTGTCCATCTCTTGCAGCCTCCCCTGAAGCCCACCATGCCCAGCAGGCCCATTGCTCCTGCTCCACCCTCCACCCTCTCAGCTCCCACCAAGGTCCCTGGGCAAGTGACTGTCACCATGGAAAGCAACATTCCACAGGCTCCAACAATTCCTGTGGCAACCATCAGTGGGCAGCAGGTCTGGTTTTTTTTTTGGTGGCTTTTCTGTTCCATCTCACTGCATGGTCAGATCAGTACAAGCACAGCTGTGGTGGGGTTTGCAGCAGGAGGGGAGGTGACTAGAACAGGTTTCCCTACTCAGTGCTGCTGGTTGTTGGATCAGTTCTGTTTGGACCATTAAACTTCAGGCTCAGTTATCACTAGCTCTTCACAAAGCTGCTGATTTGTTGAAATCATCCAACTGAGGYAGCACAGCCAGGCTGTGATGGCAGAGCCAAACCCAAAAGCTGGGTCTTTCCCTGAAAGCTCCTGCTGTGTCAGTGTCACTTGGAGAATTTCTGCTGTAGAGATACTGCTGGGATTTCATCAGTGCAGTGTTCTTGAGCATCTCTGTGAGGAGATCAGAAGAGACTAGTGAAGCTTGCACTATGTTCTTATTGAATTAGGAGTGACAAAATTKGAGGGARCCTGTGTAGATAATGCTTTGGAAAWTTTTTTTCTCCTCTAACTTGACTGCAGAGCCAGTCCTGGTGGTTTGAAAATAATTTGTCACAACACTCATTACTAAACCTCTYAGGGTTTTGATGTAAAGTACCTTTAGGTGGACTTGAGTTAGTCTGGCTCAGGATATGTGGCAATTCCAGTGGATTTGTCTTGTATCAATATCCCCAGGAAGTCTAGAATTATAAAAAATAGAATTTGGTTCAGCACTTGCCAGATTTCCACCATTCTCTCAACTGTATTGGAGAGGTGGTATGAAACTGTGCCTTAATGTCACCAGTGCTAGAAGGGCCAACTCTGTGGTTATTTGTGGGTGGCTGCTGGGTGACTGTCACCCAAGTACCAACCATCCAAACAGAGCAGTGAAACAGAGAAGGGTTTACATCTTCCAGTGTCAGCAGGCTCTGTAACTTTATCCTCTACAAGCACCTGCCCCTTTCTCCACCCGGCTTTTAATGCATGCAGCCTTGGTACACCAAGTATGTCTCCAAAATCTCTTTTCTGTTTTTGAGGCTGAGATTTGGTCATTCTGTGGCCACTCATTTTTGTCCACACAGCTGACAACTTGTTTTGTTCTTGAACTCTGCAGGGGCATCCCAGTAACTTGCATCACATCATGGCCACCAACGTGCAGATGTCCATCATCAGGAGCAGTGCTCCTGGGCCTCCACTGCACATTGGAGCTTCTCATCTGCCCCGAGGTAAAGCTGCAGCTGTGCCCTCCCTGCTTCTGTTCACAGCTGGTGCMTTCAGCCCACACCTCTGAAACTCTGCTCACAGCTGTTTCTTCAGAYCTTAACACTGAATGCTTGCATGACTGAGTGACCTCTGGCCTTGTGAGAATTCTGTTGCCTTCAGCCRTTTAGGGCAGGACCATGTGACAGTGGTTAAAATGCTGGCAGATACCAGCACATCTGTTATTCTAATTCTTTGCTGTTAAAAAAATCAACACTTTCAAGAAAAAAATATCCACTGATGGAGACTCACGTGCCCTGCAAAATGTCATGTGCATTCTGGGTRGCAGGAGTTGCTCACCTGTGGCAGGGGCACGTGGGCAGTTGTGAGCCACATTTTTGCATCCCCCTGTTATGCATGCTCACACATCATATTGTGTGCAYTTGCATTTACCCACGAGTTAAATGCTGGTGATAACTACAGGCTGCTGTTTCCCAGGATTTTGGATACTACAGCTTGTGAAACAGGAGATCAGCCCCTTAATGCAGCCCTGTGCTCAGTACAGCCTGTCAGATTTCTGACTGCAGCTTTGCTTTCAAAATCTTATGGGTTAGGTTTGCAGTTCAGCTTTAAATTGATCTAATTCCAAGTACCATTTGTCAGTTTTATTTCCTTTCATGCTCAATGTTATTTGCTCACTCAGGAAAAATAAATTGACGTGAGCAAAAACATAATCTTCTTTAACTAGAGCAGGTGGAAGGACTGTGGAGGTTTATCTGTAGCTACAGCAGAGTTGTTCACCTCATTCTGAGGGGACAGCTGCCACAGACTTGGACTCTCAGTACAGATTTTCTGTTTTTCCCTGCTCTTTTTTTTCTCTGTGTTTGAATATTAACTTTTGGGATGGTAATTTCAATGGAGGACATGTGCAGAAGGTRTGCAGTCCAGTCCATCAACTGATTGCAAGGCTATTTGCCTGCTACTGTGATTTATTATGATCAGGAGTCATCAGACAGGAAACAAATTAATCAATTGCAGGTTTAAATGGTGTGGAGTTTTGGTCTTGTTTTTTGAGGGGAGGTGTAGCTGTTGGTATGGTTTTGTGTGGTGTTTTCTTGTTCTTTTGGTTTCCTTTTTTTGCAAGTGTATTTTTTCTTCTGAACTCCATCAGCTGCAGTGAGATCATTGCTGGTATCAGATGACTTATTTACACATTGGCCCAGTAATCAAACTGAACTTGATTACTTTGAAGTAATCAATTTAGAAATAATTACTGACTTCCATGGCTTGGAATAAGAAGACATGGGATTTGCAATACCAGGCTATTAGAGGGGAATAAGAAATACCTCTAAAGCAAATTAAKTTAAAATAATACCTACCCCTCCACACATGCTTTTGTAAAGCTTATGTAGATTTGTAGAAAGCCTTGTTTTACACCAACATCACATGAATATGTGATGGATATGAAATGCATGAGAACTGAAATGGCAGCTGAGGTCAGAGTGTGGGTGTGATGGAGCTGTCAGGTGCACAGGATTTTAACACACTTGGTTTCTTCCCCAGGTGCAGCAGCTGCTGCAGTGATGTCCAGCTCTAAAGTGACCACAGTGCTGAGACCAGCCTCCCAGTTGCCAAATGCAGCTGCAGCCCAGCCAGCAGTTCAGCACATCATTCACCAGCCAATCCAGGCAGGTAGCAGCAGGCAGCTCTGCACATCCCTGAGCTCCAGAGGCTTCCTGGCACTCCTCTGTAATGTATAACCCCTAACTGCCTTTCACTGGCCTAAAGCTACTGTCACATCTCTTCCAGGTCTATTTGCTGTATTTCCTTCATAGACTTGGTGTGTTTTAATCTGTCTCCAAAGTGCTTAGAAACTGGGGAGACAATTTCATTCAGATACACTCAAGTTTAAAGTCTGAGAAGTCCAGTACAATGTGCTGGTGTTGATTTCTTGTTCAATATATGAATTGATGTGGAATTTTTGAAATCTCACTATTATGTGCTTCTGTATATCTTGGCTTCTGTATAAGGAGAAGATTGTAGATCTTGTCTCCCTACAGCAGTTCTAGTGTTCAGCCTTAGGAGAGAGGGTTAAACATCTTCACACTGTGCTTTCAGTTAGGATCCCAATCTCCTCTGACTTCATGTGTGTACTGGGATTGGAATTTCTTTTCATTCTGAAGGGAACTKACCTTTGAGGTTTTTCCTAAAGCCCTTCAAGAGATCAGGTCTTGTTAACTTTGTTGGTTACTGGTTCCTGTGCAGTTTGTGTGTTGAAAACCAGGACAGTTCTGCTCAGGAGCTTGCAGATGAGTTCAGAAAGACTGGAAATGCCTCAGAATGCCAAAACTTAGTGACAAGGTGCAGGGAAGCCACTTTTAACCAAGTAACTCCTAGTTGTTCCCTAAACAGCAGAATTTCCTTTCTGAATGTTCTCTGTTTGACTTTTTTTTTAATAGTCTCGTCCTCCTGTGACAACTTCAAGCACTATTCCTCCTGCAGTGGTGGCAACTGTGTCAGCCACGAGAGCTCAGTCCCCTGTTATAACCACAACAGCAGCACATGCCACAGAGTCAACCCTCAGGTAAAAGCTACAGAGCTCTGACTGACAGAAATTGCAGCAAGGGGAAATGTTAATCTGATAATMCTCTACATCTGGGATGATATGAAACAAAAATAGTAATGCTTGCACAGTGCAAATCCTTGCAGTTCTGTGAATAAAAATGGGTACAAACATGAGCTGCTGCTCTGTGTTATGAGAAGGAAAGACCTTAATGACTCACTTCTGAAGTGCTGCTCCCTGGACAGCAGTTTGTCTTGAAGGAACTTGTGGATATTTGAGCTATATTTTTTAGGGAAAAAAACTTCCAAAATGAAGTTTTCACACGGTGAAAAGTGATCYATGAATGCTGAAATGAAGTTCCCTTTATGAACTGATGAGTTATGATAAGACTGCCCTCCTGGCTGGGTTCAGAGGGCAGCTGAGGACACAGCAGTGTCGCTCCAATTCCTTATGTGGCTTTGCCACGTGATTGACAGCAGCACTGCTGTCACTGGGGGGGAGGTGAGGCCTGGTGTGGTGTCCTGCACACTCAGTGTCCCCGTGGTGATGTTGATGGTTGCTTTCCTTGCCCTGCAGCCGCCCCACGCTGTCCATCCAGCAGCACCCCCCCTCTGCAGCCATCAGCATCCAGCGGCCGGCGCAGCCGCGGGACACGGCCACGCGCATCACGCTGCCCTCACACCCAGCCATAGGCACGCAGAAACCACAGCTCCACACCATGGCCCAGGTAAGCTCCAGCAGCAAAACCCTCCTCTTCTGGCTATAGCTCCAGCCTAATTGCATTTTGGAGAAGAGTTAGTATGAATTTAATGTTCTGTACAAGTGCAAGATGATTTTATACTGAGTATAGACTTTCAATACTGAGTATAGACTTTCAATGTAGTGGTCTTCTAACTTTAAGAATTTCTTTTCATAGAAAACCATTTTCAGTACTGGTACTCCAGTGGCAGCAGCAACTGTGGCACCTATTTTGGCAACGAACACCATTG
This sequence comes from Alauda arvensis, assembly GCA_902810485.1. NCBI lineage: Eukaryota > Metazoa > Chordata > Aves > Passeriformes > Alaudidae > Alauda > Alauda arvensis. Next base: position 594,470 of record CADDXX010000364.1, on the reverse strand, counting down.
CTTCAGCAACCACAGCTGGTGAGTATTCACAGTGCTGGTGTGGGAGCATCCTGAGGGGTGGGGTTTGATGCTTTTTGTTGGCTYTCTTCTTTGAATWTAGAACCCAGTCATTTTTGAGCAARTMTTTTTTCATGGYAAAGACTGCATTTGGAGGTGCATGAGCAGGCTTCAGGAGAGAACTGACTGAGTTCTTCAGGGAGGTGGTCTGGTGTGGGGTTTTTCCTTCTGTAGGATGTAGATACACTGGCACGGTGGGCTCCAGAGAAGGATCTCCTGTTGAGTTTGGTTTTTTTCCCCTCAGGTTCTGTATCTCACACCCAAGCGCCTACAAGCACCATTGTTACCATGACAATGCCCTCCCATTCTTCCCATGCTACAGCTGTCACGACCTCCAACATCCCAGTTGGTGAGTGATTTCAGTTCTCAGAAAAGTGTCTAACTGGTGCTTTGGTTTTTCTCTGTATGCTGGAAGTGCTTGTGCATGTTAGCAAATTAAAGAGGGAAAGAAAATCAGTTCAAGCTGGGAGAGACCGATTAATAGGTCTGCTGTTCTAATTTGTTTTAATACCAGGAAGAATAGATGTTCTAGGARGAGCAGGTAATAAAATGGCTCATTTACTTTCTTTGTTGAATTTTTAGACAAACTTGGGCCTTTTAGCATTCCAAAACCTGCATTGGATACTCTAAAAGTTTTAATTGCTTGGTGATAGATCATGGCTTTCATAGTTGATTYTCTAAGTTACTTCATGTGCTTCTGGAGGTGTTAGGTGTAGCCTARCTGGATTTGATTAGTGTGCTCACTTGAATGTAAAACACAGAGGCCTAAAGCAACTTTATTTGCCTGGATGTGGAATGTGCCTAAGATGCTTCCCACAGAACTGCATAAGTTTCCTTTTTTCSTCTGTTTTCCTGCTGACCTCCTTGTTCTTTTGAAACCTTGTAATCTCTTCTCCAGCCATAMATTTCCAAGGAGTGAAACTGTATCTCATACATCAGTGTTTCTTGTAAAGCTTTTGTTTTCTTCCTTTTGGTGGTCTCTGTCCACAGACACTTGGCTGCCTTRGTCTCATTTCCCTTGATCTCTGCTGTCAAAGCTCAGATAACTTGTTCTTGACCTCAGAATGGTTTGGGCTGATCCTAAAAAAATCAACTCAATCTGAGCACTGAAGTGACTTTGTCAGCAAGAATAATTTATATATGTGCTTAGACTATCCATCCATTCTGATATAAATTGATGAGAAATGCTTTGTTCTCCTTTTTCTTTTGGCCTGTTGTGGATAGGAAATCATCAGATGAGGTGGTTTTGGGTTGGGAGGGAGGGGAGTAGTGTTGGTTGTTTGGATGACAGGGTTATTGCTCTTGCCTTTGCAGTGTTTCCCAGCCTTTCCTCTGACTGTCAGCTGATGACATGTTTGTCTTTATGCAGCTAAAGTGGTTCCCCAGCAGATCACTCACACTTCTCCCCGGATCCAGTCTGATTACACAGCAGAGAGGAGTAACCTCATCCCTCTGTCCAGCCACAGGGCTTCTCCAAACCCAGTGGCCATGGAGACCAGAAATGACAACAGGTGGGCACAGCTGACAGAGTTGGTTAACTGTGCATGAGAGGGGGTGTGAGTGGGGCTGGAGTGCCCTGCTGCTTTCCTACATTTCCACTGGGGTGGAAATAACGTTGTAAACACTGGGTGGGGGATGAGATTTGGTAGTTTTGAATCAGTTCTGAYAGTTGAGGTCATTGCTGGCTTATGACAGATGGGATTGGAAGGCAGAGGGAGTGCTGAAGGGTTGAGCTGTTGAACCTCAGGTGTGTAACTGCTGCTCTCTTTGATGCCTGTAGGCAGTCGGTGCCTGTGCAGTTCCAGTATTTCCTGCCCACCTACCCCCCCTCTGCCTACCCCCTGACTGCCCACACCTACACCCCCATCACCAGCTCCGTGTCCACCATCCGCCAGTACCCAGGTAAGCACAAAGCCTYGGGGCTTTGCTCAGCTTCCAGCTCAGGGATGGGCTTTAGTGCTGGAAGGAACCAAAAGGATTTGTGCTTCACCCTGACAATTAGTCACAAAAAGTCTCTGATGATTTGTAACACAGGGAAAAACTCGTGGACAGCTTCTTCAGTGCCTACTAAATCCAGCTAATAACAATTTTCTCAGGAGTTTCATGTTTGATATCCCAAGGGTTGTGTGTCTGTCAGTAAAAGTTCAGAGTTTACAAATCAAAACAGTTTGGCTCCTCCAAACCAAGCCAGCTCTGTGATGCATCTTCATTTCTTGGTGTTCTGATAAGCTCTTTTCATATCTTTTCATGTGAATGTRCAGTTTGAGAGAGAAACCTCAACCAAAAAGGGAAAAACTAATTTGCATTGCACACTTGCATTAGTGTTCTGTATAGAAGAATGGAGCAATTAATGTATCTGAACTGCCACAGTAATTTGCAGTCAAAAAAAAATGATGCACAATCCAAACTTACATCATTCTGTGACAAAATTTGGAATGTTTTTACTTCACCAGATTGTTTAGGGCTGGTCTCTATAATGTGATAATTGCCACTACCCAGACTGCAAGAACATGCACAATGTGGATTTCATGGCATATCTGTGTCTGTGGCAGCATGTTACCTGTGAGCAGTACAGAGGAAATTCAGAAGGACTGGGAGGTGGCCAAGCCCATTTACTGAATGGGAAAGTGTAGAATCATGGGGTTATTTAGGTTAARAAAGACCTTTAAGATCATCAAATCTAACCATTAATCCAGCATTCTTAAGGCCACCACTAAACCCAAGTGACACATCCACACATCTTTTAAATACTGCCAGGAAAGGGAACTCCACCACTTCCCTGAGCAGCCTGTGCCAGGGCTTAACAACCCTTTATGTGAAGGATTTTTTCCTMATATCCARTGTAAACCTTCCCTGACAGAACTTAATTGCACACAGCCAAGGGTTCCAGTTCTGGAGGCATACTGGGGTGTGGTGGGCTAATGGTTGGTTGTAGAAATGCAGATGTATGTTCTTCATCAGGAACTTAGTGACAGAGAAGTTTTACTTGTTAAATTGACTTGAAGAATCCATGGAAGGTATTAATTATGGCAGCTGGTGGTGGCAACTTGGAGCATTCAGGGTATGAGGAGGGAGGGACACCTATGCTGAGCACAGCTGGGTGAGGCTACAGAGGAGACTCTTTAAAGATCATTGAGATGAGGAGAGTTAATGCAGAATTTTGGAGGAAGGAAAACTTTGGTTTTCCAAGTGCTGGTTGTGTTTCACTTGGTATCCTAAAAGGATTTTGTTGCATAGAAAGTTTTGCAACAACAGTGTTTTGACTAAGAGATTAAATGTGCCACACTTTATACAGAGCCATTTTCAGGGACCTGGTTTCAGTTTTTGATGCCTGTTTTTAGAGTGTCTTGTCAGCACAAGAACTTGATGGAAATCCTGTGACAATGCTAAAACCAGYTTGTTCTGCATTGTTAGCAAGTTCACACTTGCATTCTGTGTGTGGCTGCAGAAATCCTGGTGCAGCTCTGCAGAGCCTGGAAATCTGGAGATCCAGGGTCTGCAGGTTGTCCAGCAGTATTATTTAGGTGCTGCATGGGAGATCTGTAATGCAGTGTACAGTGGATCTGAAAAGGTGGAATCAGATGTTTAGAGCTGTGAATTCATTTAAATGGATTGAGCTACTTAGAGARGGTGTATTGTTGGGAACATTGCTCTGCCATTTAAAGATAATTGTGTTCATTTGAGCTGTGGGATCCAGCCTATAACTGTGAGCCCTATTTGAGGCCAGGTTGTGTTCAACTTGAGAGTTGAGTCAACTTCAGAGCACAAGAAATTACTTAGGTTTCTGATTACTTTTAATCTATTTTTAAGCAGCAAGAAATGCCAAGTGTTGGTACTTACAAGCATTGTAAAATAAGATAGTGAGCAAAAACAGAGCACAGCTTTCTGAGCCTGCAATTTGAGTCTACTTAAAAGCAGAGTTAAACTGATCTTTTCTCTTTTGCTGCAWTTTGAAATTAAAAATGGAATGAAAATCAACAGTCATGTTTAATTCCTCTGGCAGACAATCTTCTCCACTCTCACATTTACCACTGCAACAAGCAGATTGGCAAATCAAATTTTCAAAGAGAAAAAAAACGTCTTTGCAAAGCCAGAACTTGAGCTAGAGGGGGTAGGGGACCCTGAGGTGACCTGCTGCTGAGGTGTTGTGTGTGTTGCTCCAGTTTCAGCCCAGGCTCCCAACTCTGCCATCACRGCGCAGCCCGGGGTCGGSGTGGCCTCCACGGTGCACCTGAACCCCATGCAGCTGATGACAGTGGATGCATCTCACGCCCGCCACATCCAGGGCATCCAGCCTGCCCCCATCAGTGCCCAGGGCATCCAGCCTGCCCCCATCAGTGCCCAGGGMATCCAGCCAGCCCCCATTGGCACSCAGGGGCTGCACCCTGCTGCACCCATGGGCGCGCAGGGGCTGCAGCCAGCACCCATCGGGGCCCAGCAGCCTCCAGGAGACACCAAGACCTCAGGTAAGAGCAACCAAGTGCTCACTCCAGACTGAGGCAGGGAGCTGAGCTCTGTCCTGCATGTTTGGGCTGACTGGTTGTGTTGTTACAGTCTCTGTGGTCCAGAGCTGGACACTGAACACATCCAGGCACTTACTCTCCCTGTTGCCTGTTTCTGAACTGATGTGTTTTTTAAGTGTGTGGGCAGCCTTGGGTGGGATGGATTGGATTTACTTCAGTGGAAGAGACTGAGCTCAGACAAATGCCTTCAGTAAAGCCTTGTAGGAAAAGTAATTTACAAGTGAGCMAAGTTTGCCAGCTGTGCATTAGATGCCAGGAGCAATTAGAATACAGCCAGGTACCTTCTGCTGTTGATAACCTGATCTTGAGCTGTGACAGAAACCAGCTTTCATTATAAATGATTGGTGTGATGAAGTCCCAACAACTTACTGGAGGAATGGGATATGGCATCCAAGAGAATTTGCTGTTGCACAGTGACTTCCTGGCTGTGCACATGCTCTGCATGCCTCAGCTGGCCAAACAGGCTCTGGCAGAAGGGCAGAATGAGACACAGCTGATGTAGCTTACATACAACTGGCATATATTGCCACATGGGCTCTACCAGAAGTGTTGCTCTGTTGACCCAATTGTGTTGGTGATCACTTTAGTGATTTTTGCCTTTTCCTTGCCTTCTGGAAAAGATGATTTCCCTAGAAGTGGTAGTTAGGCAGGAAGTAGTTCCTGTCTTCCCTGCAGAAGGTTCAGTGATCAGATTGCTCATGGCAAAGGTTCAGCTTACAAAGGAGTCTGGGAACATTGCAGTTAGAGACTGAGGGGCTCAGAGAATGGACAGCATGTGCTCTGCAGACACCTGCTTTGTCATCACATTCCCTTGAGTAACTGCTGCTTTCCTCTCTCTGTTTTCATCTCTGCTGTGTCCATGTCCATCCTTCCCAGCAGTAGTCTTGGCAGATGGAGCCACCATTGTAGCCAATCCTATTAGCAACACCTTCAACACTGCTTCTGCAGCAACCACAGTTGTGCAAACCCACAACCAGAGTGCCAGTGCCAGTGCTCCAGCCCAGGGCTCCTCCCCACGGCCCAGCATCCTTCGCAAGAAACCGGCCACGGATGGGTGAGTGCAACTGGAGGGGACACTTCCATGCAATGCAGCCCAGCCTGGCTTCATTTCAGTGCAGATCAGGGATACTCCAGCAGATTATTCACTCACCAATGGTTGCCAGTAACCTGCTGAGCAGTGGAACAGTTCTTTTCCTCTCCCAGGGCAGGATGTAGTTTTCTGTAGTGTCAGTAATAAAATGAGAAGAAGGACAGTTTGTCTCCTAGGTCTTGAAAGTGACCTCTTCAGGGAAAGTGGATTTGAGGCTTTCTTGCTTAGTGTGATAAGAAGAAAGAGTTCATAGTCTACTRAAATTAGAATTGGGTGCTTTGTCTTCAGTGCTTTTCTTGGAAGAATATGGATGAGTKGAAAGGATGGGATTAGTACTCKGCTGTGAAATCTGATTAGGAAAAAGGGAGGGAGTAACTTAAACTCTTAAAATATTTTATGTTGCCTGTCTATTTTTAAGTGCCTTAATAAAGAAGCAAGAGACAGCTTTAGAATTAACAATGMATTTCCTCCCATCTAGCAACCAAAAACGTTTGGAACTAATGTGTCTAAAATTGCATATTCTTTATGTGGGTGGAAACCTTTTTTRARGCAGAGAAGCTGCAGTCTGTAAAACTGAAAGAGAAGTTAAAGAGTCAGGTAGATCACCAAAGACTGTTTCCATTTGAGAGGTTGGYTATTTTGGACAGCAATTTGACTTCTGGTCACACAGCAGATTAAATAGTCTCTAAAATATCTAATCAGCCTTATCATCCTAATATCCACACTCAGGCCTTGAGGTTCTGGAGTCAGGCTCCGACAGCTGGGTCCAGCTAAAGGGAGCTGCTGCCCATCTGAGCACTGTTTAGTTGCAGATGATTTGCTCMGTCTTGAAGCAGGAGTGCAGGACAGCATGGCCAGACCCCTTTGTCCACTGCTGGAGCCTGGCATTGCAGCAAAGTGTTCTCAGGGATGAAAGTAAAGCTGGCTTCTTGGAGAAGCCCTAAATTGGGTGAGACTAGGCCAGAGCAACTAATCTTTTAAAAGAAAATAAAAYGCCTAATTTGACAAGTAAAATGAGACTCTTGGTGTTACCCTGAAGACAGAGAGGAGTGCCACAGCCATAACTCCTGTGCTGGTTTGTGTAAGAGAGCTGGTGTCTGTGCTCTCAGGGTGTTTGTGTTTGCAGCAGGGAGGTGGGAATGCTAGATCTGTGTCTCTCTTGCAGGCTGGCAGTCCGCAAGAGCCTCATTCCCCCTCAGCCACCTGAAGTGGCCAGCACACGTGTGGAGAGCACCATGAGGAGCACCTCTGGGTCACCAAGGCCTGCTGGGTAAGGCTTTAGGAAACAGCCAACTGCAGCATAACAGTTTCATTGTGTTTGTTTGAGGTGTGTTCTTTGGCTATTGGAGCATTTTTCTTTCTTTTGGGAAACAATCTATTTGGAAGTTGTGACAAACTCAAACAGCCTTGACAAGTTCTGCTGTTTGTGAAGCTGATGAGGAAATTGCCTTTAAAAGCTGTGGTGATGAGCTTTCACAGAAACAAACAAAAACCCTCTGCTATTGTAACGGGAGATAGCCCTCAAAATTTTTCTCTATAGTACTTGAAAACTATTGCTGAGGAAAGGTAAATGCAACCTTTGCCCTGCATCACTTGAGTTTACTGGCTTTACAATTTGTTGTTCTATAACTATAAGCCACAGTTGGGAGCTCTTGTAGAGGATGGGGTCAGTACAGTTTTGGGTAAAAGTTCCTCTTGGCTGCATTTTAAAACTGTTTTGATCCTTTTACAAGTGTTTTGAAGTTATCTGGAATTAGTTGTGAGATTTGTTTGTCACAGTGAATGGAAGAAAGTAGTATCTGTAATCAATACAAAGGATTAGAGAGGGAGAGGAGGAGCAAATTTAACTGAGATGAAGCCTTCTCCTGTTCTTAAACACTTAACTGRGCCAGGTGGGTGCAGGAAAAGCTGCATAGCCTGACTCCAGTTTGGCTCGTTTTGTGCTGGGTGCTCACAAGCGAGACACAGCTCGGTTCACTTTGCTTTGCTTCTCTCTGTGCTGCAGTGGGAAGCCAAAGCCTGAGATCCACGTGTCCATGGCCACTCCAGTGCCCGTGTCCATGGAGGCAGTGTGTAACCAGGGGGGAGAGCAGCCCAGCATCACCGTGCCCCCGAGCTCCCAGCAGCCCCCCTCGGCCATCCCCACCATCATCGCGGCCGCCAGCCCCACCTCCCAGCCTGCAGCAGCCCTGGCCACCATCCCAGGAGCTGTYCCAGCTGCTCCTCCAACTTCCACCACCATCGTGGCAGCTCCTGCCCCTCCATCCACCATGAGTGGAGCCCTGTCAGCGGTGCTGGGCCCCGTGGTACCAGAGATCAAAATCAAAGAGGAGATGGAACCCATGGACATCATGAGGCCAGTGTCTGGTAGGTGGCTGGCAGTCATCAGGTTGTTCTGGGTTTGAGACAGTGGAGGAATTAGGGGGATTTCAACTGTTCCATCTTAAAAATTAAAGGAAAGCTCTTCCATGGTAGCACAGAACACCAGAGTTCTCTTATGCTGTATAAAGATCTTTTTTGCCTTTTTCCTTATCTCCCATGAAATTGCTTCTTATTGAGGCTGCTTTGTTCATGTTCAAATGATCCAACTCCAAGGAGTCTGTGTGAATTCCTTGCCTAAAATGTACATGCTCAGCAGTGGTATTATAACTGACATATTACGGAACAGCTCAGTTAAATTCAGCTTATTTACAAGTCCTACTGTTCAGGTCCAGTGGCCTTTCTTGTATGTGAGGAATTCCTGGCCAGAGTAGGACTTCCTAGGACCCTCATGTGACTMATGCAGATTTTTCTCTAGAACTTTTCAAAAAAAACTTTGCCTTACTTATCCAGCTTGGCCATATTTGCTACCAAATGGCATGGTCAGTAAATTCAGATCCTTATGGATCTTACTGGGTCCTATGTAGTGGTCAAGTGACAGGAATGCATCCCATGTTCATGGGTTTCAGAGTTCAGAGTTAGCTGTTGCCTTTATCACTCTCCTTGAAGCTGTGTGTTGTCCTGKGAGAAAGCTACTACTTGCTGCAGATGTGTCTGGAGCATGGGCAGATAGCATTAAGCTCTTTGGGGTTCTTCTGTGGCCAAATTGTCAAGAGWTCCCATCCCAGAAGTTTTGTGCTGCAGCCTTGGTCATGGCTGATTGTCCCTCTAGGTTGAAGGAGTGTCCCCTCAGACTCCCTGCCATGCTGCTGCAGCTGCACAGGTGTGTTGGTTGGTGCAGTGACCTGCTGAGCAGTGCTCAGAGCTTGGCAGTACAAGCAGACTCCTGCAAGGAGAGTGCTGCARTCCTGCTTTGATTCCATCTGACTCTCCTAGCACTAGAGAGGAGGGATTTGTTACTGTGGCAGTGACCTGTGCTGGTGTACACACAGTGGGGTTTTTTTACAGTAACAGACAGATGTTAGCATGACTCCTTTTTGTAACATTAAACAATTAAGCTTCAAATATGAAGCAACTGAAGGACAATTGGTTCTGCCCCCTTCTTTATGTATATGAGACACTAAAGACTTWAGCTTATAGGCTTGTCCTAATTATTACTGCTGGCTTAATATCTGGCCTGTTGGTACACATCACACTCCTCACACTGTGCTGGAACAGGAACTACTGTTGGAGGTAGTGTTCAAACAATGCATTATCTTCCCACTGCTGATGGTTTGGGTTCTTCTCTTTCCTTCCTCTCAGCAGTCCCTCCTTTGACTACAAGTACTGTGTCTCCATCCTTGGCACTGCTGGCCAACAACCTTTCCATGCCTCCAAGYGATTTGCCCCCCGGTGCCTCACCCAGGAAGAAACCCCGTAAGCAGCAGCATGTCATCTCCACAGAGGAAGGGGACATGATGGAAACCAACAGCACTGATGATGAGAAATCCACTGCCAAAAGCTTGCTGGTGAAGGCAGAGAAGAGGAAGTCTCCTCCAAAAGAGTATATAGGTAATGACATCTCTGATGTCTTTTTTCTTATTCAGGGGTCTGTATTTTCTTTTCTGTTTGTTTCTCAGAGAAGGTGCTCTGTCAAATTCCTAAATATGAGTAACAGAGAATCCAAGTATCTGTTCCTCACCACTTTCTGTAYAGGGCTGGGAAAATGTCAGAGAAAATGAATTTTCTCAACACACATTTTGTACGGGGTGGCACTTACCAATCTGCTGGAGCTCTTGTGGGTGCTGAGCCGCTTGCAGTGCTCGGTGGTGATGCAGCTGTGGGTCCTTTGCAGATGAGGAGGGTGTGAGGTACGTGCCCGTGCGTCCCAGGCCGCCCATCACGCTGCTGCGCCACTACCGCAACCCCTGGAAAGCCGCGTACCACCACTTCCAGCGCTACAGCGACGTGCGCGTCAAGGGTCAGTGTCTGCAGGGCAGGGGCTGCACGGGGTGTGTGTGAGCAAGTGTGGGGGTGTATCACTGCTTCTCTGCAGKGATAGGAACTGCCTCACCAAAGGTATCCTCAGGAAAGTGATGTGTTGTGGTGATAGGCTGCAGCTGAGTTTGCTCATTTGCCTCACACTTGCCAGTTTAATCACAAACAGTCTATATTTAGTATAACTGGTCTTGTTACAAATGGGCTTTTAAAGAAGACCTTTTTTACCTTCTAGAAGGAAAACAGAGATCAGATACGCTCTTCCAGGTTTTTTAGCTAGTATTTTAGGATTTTTAAGCAAATTGGGTTTTCACAACTGTGTAAGTACATCTAGGAGAGAACAGAAGCAGTACAAGATGGACCATTGTTTGTGCCAGGTGTTTGAAACATTGAGCACTACACTCTTTAAATGAGAAAARATGGGTTATGATACAATCTTTCTGAAAGTACAGCTAACCTGTTAGTCAGTGAGAGCAGCAGTCAGGTCCATGGCAGATGGGACGTCACTTTCCTGTCTGAATCAAAATGTTGCTTATTGTCATTTATTAGGATGTAGGGGGAGCAGAACTTGGGTTATTGTTGTTTGAGAAGAGAGACCTGGCCAACTGCTGAAATTTGAGTTCTGTATTCTTGTGTTTCCTGGTGACAGAAGAGAAGAAGGCCATGCTGCAAGAGATTGCCAATCAGAAGGGTGTGTCCTGTCGTGCACAAGGCTGGAAGGTCCATCTCTGTGCAGCACAGCTACTACAGCTGGTAGGTGCATGGGGCTTGGAGCTTCCTGCAACTTGGGGGAACACAAAGCTGTGTGAGACAGGAAGAGTTCTTACAAACTCAGTACATCGGGATGCCCTAAAGGAGCTGGTGTGTAGTGCCCAAAGGGAGTGGGACATGCTTTCCCCTTTCTCAGGAATGTGGCATAAGTGGCTTGGAAACTTGGAGTGTTGGTTTTGATCCAGACATAAGAGCTGATGTATTTTGTACAGATGATCAAAACTGGCAACTCCCTCCTGCTGATGCACAGGTCTGAAGAAGCGTCTGTTTGGGATGGTGCGGCTGATCTGAGGAGGCAGCACTGATCCACATTCCTGGATGCTTCTGTTTCAGGTTGGGGGTGAGGTAGGTGCTCTGCATTTTAGCACCAAACTCCCCAAAACCTCTGCATTCCTGGAATAGTATTGTGAGCAGTAGGGGAAGCAGTTGTGATAGGATCCATGTTCCTTCAGAAGAGGAGCAGTCCTGTAAATAGGATGCTAAAAGCAATGATAGTGCCACATTTTGTCAGAGGCTCCACCTTCTGAATCACTGACCAGGGCAGCTGAGAGGGGAATGGATGATCACTGTTTTTTGTGTAGCTTTGTTAACACGGGTGAGGCTTTGCTGGGCAGGCAGTGACCCTTTTCATGAAGGGCTGATGTCTTTTAGACAAACCTGGAGCACGATGTGTATGAGAGACTGACTGCCCTGCAGGAGGGACTCATCCCCAAGAAAAAGGCAGCGACCGACGACGACTTGCATCGAATCAATGAACTGATACAGGTGGGTCGTGGGGCCTCCCAACCCCAAACCATACCCTCAGCTACAAGRCATCCTACTGCTGGCAGTAAAAGCTAAAGCTGACCAAAAAATCCCCACGTGGGTTCRCTCCGTGTGCCAACAGTTACAAGTAGGGAAGTGGAAAGGCATTGCTCAGAGCAGGCATCCCGTGGTTAATGACAAGTGTTTCCTTTCAGGGGAACATGCAGAGGTGTAAACTCGTGATGGATCAAATCAACGAGGCTCGAGACTCCATGCTAAAGGTCTTGGATCACAAGGATCGTGTTTTGAAGCTTCTAAACAAGAATGGAACTGTCAAGAAAGTGTCCAAATTGAAGCGAAAGGAGAAGGTTTGAAGGCAGACTAATGACTTTGGAAATGGAGGACATGTACAGAACAGAGCTGAACCTTTTTGTAGTTTGGGTTTATTTTTAAGCAGAGCATCGGAATAAAAAAGGATGAGTTTAGGGAACAGATGGACACGTGAAGCATGATGACCTGAAGGGATTGTCCTTGGTCTTGTCACAATGAACAAAGATTTCTCTCAGGCTCATCCCTTTTTAAAGTCTTTCCAGTCCCGCTGTTTAACTCCTGATGTGTCAGGAATGGACACACCTGTRAGGCAGGAGGTTGTGCAGGGGACTCCAGGAGGCTGACCCACAGCTATGGACCCAGACAGCAGCCAAGCTTCCAGCAGTGGAAATGGCCCCTCTTTCAGTTACACCTTTCAGTTCTCATTCTGACCTTCCAGTGTCTAAAGCAGCCTTCTCACACCAGTGCCACTGCACTAGGGGATCTGCCACAAAGAATCTCCAACGGCTCAGAAGTCCTAGCTGTCAAGATGTAAAAAAAAAAAAAAAAAAGGATTAAAAAAAGGGGGGGAGGGGGGAAATAATTTCAAAGTGATATTGTAGTGTCTGTGTCTGTGTTGGTGCTCTGGGATACTTGTGTTGAGGTACCTCTTGCCAGAGAGGTGCTGTAGCTGGTGTAATGTTAATTGTACGTACCACATACATCCTGAAAACATGAATAAAGGAATTGGAGGCTTTTGTATGTGAGCAGTTTGTGACCTTTGTACCAGTGAAACTCTTCAAAACAAAGCTCCGGAAGAAGCCTGAGGGGAGAAGAARGAGCATGTTGGGAAACAGCCAGCACCCTGTGCTGTGGAAGGTGAGTAATGCAGTTCCCAGTTCAGGTCCTAAAGATCAAATATGGATTATCCCCCATGCACTTGTGCATTTAACATGGATATTTTGGAAAAATGGCTAAATCAGTTCATTTTTAGTCTCCTCAGCAGGAATCTTCAATGTCATGAACTAACTCTGTTAAGAATATATTCTTTTCCTTATCCAGTTATAGTAGTTATATTGCCTTTATTCAGAACTGAGTTCTTGCAAAACTTAGATTAAAAATATAGTATTTAATTCTCATTTCCTGATTTTTATAATTAGAAAAGATAGTAGAATGTCCATACACTGTTTTTGTATTTTTATTGCATGCAAACCAAGTTTATTTCAGCTTTGGATTGTAGTCTTTCATATTAGCTTGATTTTTCTTGTTCAAATGAAACCATTTCCATTGTAAGATACAATTCTAATATAATGATATTCTAACTTCGATATTAGCAAAGTTACAGTAGTTACAGTGTGTGTATGTTGAAATAAAAAGCAGAGGTAAGACCAGAAAAGGTGGSAGTTAAAGTGCTGCAATCACCTGACATTTCTTGTGCTTTAGGAACAGAAGAATATGCACAACTGGTCAAGTATTTGTTTGATGTTGTCAGGGWAATAAAACAGCACCAACTCCCAGGTTCCTAAGGACTCTACAAGAAGCTCTCTGGTCATTATGAAGTGAACTTTAGTGGGGTTGGGAACTGTTTCAAATCTTGGCAAAGGGGTTTTAGGTGCAATCCAAGGCATTGCCAGCAAAGAGTGAGGTATGTGAGGGGGAAGAAGGCAGGGAAGGATTCTTTTAAACACTGCAGAAGTTAGGAACTCTTTATCTGTTCTGGATATTCTCACCCAATTCCTTGTAACTTTAGTTTTCATAAGTTGGTATTCAAGGCTGCCATCTAGATTTAAAAGGATGATGCTGTTCCATAACCTTAGGATGGCAATAATTACAGTGCTGTGGAAACAATGCAGATTCTGTAATGTTGAAGGTGTCTGAACTGTAGAAGGTGTCCTAGCCCATGGCCAGGGGTTGGAACAAAACCAGGTTGAAGGTCCTTTTCTACCCAAACCATTCTGTGATTCTATTCTACAGGAGACAGTGAGATCCACTGACATTCAACCACCTTTCTCCAGCTCACATTTTTATGCTTCTTATTTATTGCTTAAGCCTCAATGAGAAATGGCATAAATTCCATTTTGCAGCCCTGAAAGGGTTCAGCCAGTTTGTCTGAATGGGCAGTGTAGGTACTCTGTGCTATGCAAAGTCTGTTTTTCATTTTGCCCAGGTGCTTCACGGGTGTCGTGGGAAGGGAATTAGGAATGAGCGCTGAGATTTTCTCTCTCCCATCTCTTCTGTACAGGCACAACCACCCTTTTCCCCTCCACTGAGTGACTCCAAAGCGCTGCTGCCAGAGCCTTCTCTCTGCTGGAACGCACAGCCTCTATTTCTGCAAGATGTCCTAAAACCCGTGATGAAGTAGCAACTTCTGTGCTGAGGTTTTTATGGTGCTGTGAAGAAGGGTGGAGGGAAGGATCTGGGTGCCCCGCTGGCAGTTGGAAATACTAAAAAAGGAATTTGGTGCGGTTGTGATGCCCGTGTTACCCGCTGCCCTCAGGGCCGGCCCCGAGCCCCGCTCTGCCCTCACACCGACCCGCCCTCAGCGCCGGGCCGGACCAACGCCCCGGGCAGCGAGGGGGGAGCAAAGGGGGCGGAAAGGCTCCCCCGCTTCGAGCCGCGCAATGGACGCTCCCCGCCTGGCGCCCCTCCTCCAATGGCGTCATCGCCCCCACTGGCCAATGGCAGCACGGAGCTGCTGCCGAGTGACGTCCCCGTCCCCGGAAGTGTTTGCTCCCCGCACGTGCGGCGCTCACGTGACGGGCAGGGCGCGGAAGTGCGCGTCTCTATGGTTCCCGAACGGGGCAGAGCGGCCGCTCCGGGGCCCTGGTTGTGTTGGCGCCGCCGGGAGGCTGGCGGACTATGAGTGTCCGTCCCTCATTACCTCACGGCCGGGAGGAGGAGGAGGAGGAGGAGGCTGCCGGGATAGCGGCGGACCTGCCCGCGGCCTCGCTCCGGTCCTCCGGCCGCCCCGGGAAGCCCCGGCCGCGGCGGGCCCTGCCCGCTCCCCCGCCCGCCGGGCCCGCTTCTCCGGGGAGCCTCGCCCAGGCCCATGACCCCATGAGGCGGCAGAAGGCTGCGGGGCAGCAGCGGCGGCGGCGGGGCTGAGGCGGAGGAGCAGCCGGGACGGGTGCAGGAGGTGGGTGAGCCCGGCGGGGCCGTGCGGGAGGCAGGGGTGGAGGGGGGCCCTGGCGCTCGCCCGCCCGCCCCGGGCCGGGGGAGGCCGCAGGGGGGTCCCGCTCCGCGGCGCCCCCTGGCGGCCCCGGTGCTGCCGGCGGGGTCGGGCCGGGGGCACGGGGGGTCCCCGGGGTGTCCCCGGGCCGGGCCCGGCGGGGCTGCGGGACCCCCCCCCCGAACACCCCGCAAAGTTTGTGCGGGGAGCCCGGGGCTCGTCCCGCCGCCGCGGTCCCCCGGTGTGCCCCGGTGTGCCCCCCGGCCGSCCGCCCGCGGGGCGCTCCGGGAAGCGCGGCCGGAGCCGAGCGGCCGCCTTTGTTAGGCCCCTGCTGCAGAGGAGCGGAGGAGAGAGGGAAGCTCCCCCCTGCCCCTGCCACGTCTCCGATCTTTAATCAAGTGTTGTGCTTCCAAATAAATAAATAATGATTTATCTTCCCCAATGCGGCTAAGCCGTCRGTGGTAACTGGGGAAGGCTCATAAGGTTCAGCACCCTCACAGAACCAGAGCAGCTTACTTTTAATAGGCACTGAAGAATTTACATAGTTGCTTTGTCAAAGTTATGCTTTTCTTTTGCCTGGTTTGGTTTCTTTTCCTTTTTTTTATTATTTTTTTAAATTTTATTGTTATTGCAAAACTGGAGATCAAAGGAAAAATTCTCATTTTCCTTAGGTCTTGTAAATTGTTCCTTAGGGTCTTTCTAAAGCCATGAGGTGAGGATTGCTGAGCAGAGCAGGCACTGCGGGCTGCGAGGTGCCCCTCTCAGCACCCCTGGCACCAGCGCTGCTGTGGTTCAGAGTCCTGGCRCTCCTGCTGGCACCGATAAAACTTCAGCAATAAAGTTTAGTGTCTTTGCACGTGCAAAGAAGGGAGGGAGGTGTCACCACCTGAATTTCAGTGCGTGTCATCCCTCCCCCCGCAGCAGCGTGTTTGTGCTCTCAGCCTGGGAGGGCTGGAGGGCTGCTCTGAGGGCTGACGGTGACTTCAGTGCCCCGTGGTGTTCCCTGTGACTGTGCCCGTGCTTTGAGCCCCGTTTGACAGACTGGTTTTCTCTCCCCTGCTGTGTTCAGATCTCGTGGTGATGTCGGGCTTTAAGTTCCTGCCACTGACCTGTAATCCTTGGCTATCATGTTTGTTCATCTCTGTCTGCACAGCCTTTCCTCCCYGTGTTTGTTCTGCCCTTTCTTGTGGTGCATGAGCTGATATTCTGGTCTTTGCAGGCACAACACTGTTCTGGGTGGTTGGGTTTTTTATACCATGCCTGTTTCCTGCTATTATCACTTTCCTCTGTTCAGACTGTGCTGGCTCCAGCTCTTCCTGTCRTGCACATCTTGCCTGTACCCCCTGCATGTTTATTTGGGAGCTGTGTTCATTCACCCAGTCCCAGAAAGTAAATGCAGATTCCAGTTTGTGGTCTGGAAAATAGTCTGTAGTTTAGAAAATGGTGGTTTCAGTGCTTTCAGCTCCTCTTTGATCTTGCCAGTARCCAAATCAAGGGCAACACCCCTGGGAGTCCAACCCAAAGGTGTCATTTTGGGCTGCTGTCATTCAGCACTCAGGAACGGGGAAGGGAATTGCACTTTTTTGCCACTGGTGCAGGCGGAATGGGTGAGCAGGAATAGTAGTGGATAGGGTGTATCTGTAGTCCCAAGTCTTTTTTTTTTCTTCTGTTTTCCCACAGTTTTGTTCTTTTTATGGGAAGCCTGGTTATGTTTTTTTTTGTGATGGCCACCTATTAAAGTGTTCAGTACCTTGGAAAGTGTGATTTGCACACATGTTGTATTCATACCCTTCCCATTTATGTGTGAAAACACCCATTCTGCTGGCCTGGCTTTAGTGCTGGCTTGGGTCACGAGGTCTGGAGAGTTTTATTCCTGTGTTTGTAGCAGAAACAAGGAAGCAGCTGTTGGTTCTTCACCTGTAACTCCTCCTGTAACACTTGTCCCCCTCCCCACCCCTCCATGCCAGGGTTCTGCAGTGCTCCAGGCAGCGAGTTTTGAAGCAGGATGGGAAAAAGACGCTGTGTTCCTCCACTTGAGCCCAAGCTGGCAGCTGGCTGTTGTGGGGTGAAGAAGCCCAAATTGTCTGGGAGTGGAACGCACAGTCATGGGAATCAGACCACAACTGTACCAAGCTCCAGTTCAGGTCCTCTTCAGAACCACCAGCACACAGATGGGAATAATGGAAGGGAGAACGTATCTGACTTGACTTTGGGCCCAGGAAATTCCCCAATTACTCGAATGAATCCCACTTCAGGAGCTCTGAGCCCACTCTCTCGGCCCAATGGAACTGCCAACAGCACCAAGAACCTGGTGGTGACAGCAGAGATGTGCTGCTACTGCTTTGATGTTCTCTACTGTCATCTCTACGGGTTTCCTCAGCCACGGCTTCCTCGATTCACCAATGACCCCTAGTGAGTACATCCCTGTGTGGGGGCAGAGCTGGGAAAGCTGCCAGCTGGGTGGGGAGGGGTGAAGGGTTTCCTTTGGGGAGTGGGAAGAGTGCTGTGCAGGGAGGAAGGGGGCATTCTGCTCCTTATTTGTCTGCTGGAAACAAAAGGATGCACTGGAAGGGCACARAAGATTAAAATGCTGTTTGTTGGTGGAGGTGAATGAGCTTTAAAGAGTGTCCTTCAAGAGAGAAAATGCTCAGCTCTACAGAGAGAGAGCTAGGCCAAGTGTGAAGAGGTGTGGTGTGTTCCACGAGGCACTGTGTTCTTTGTGGAGGAGTGCAAACCCACTGCATGGTAATGTTCTGGTGAAGTTTGCCCCCTTCTTTGGAAGTAGATTCCTCTGCAAAAAATTAACTGAGCAGTGCCACCTACAAAAATGTACTAAAAATCCAGTTAAGTAACATCATTAGTTTGAAGAAGCTCCAGCTTCTAATGTGAGACATTGACTTGGAGAAGGAAGAAACTTCCTCCTGCAAAGCAGATGGAAAGGGAATAAAGTAAGAAGTTGAAGTTGGGACAAGTTTCCAGTTCATCCTGAAACAAATGCTGAGCTGGTGAGGATTGGACAAGGACACTCAAAGTTTTCAGATGTCCAAGTGAATGGGTTCAGCAGGGAGGGGAATCTAAAAATTACCAGTTATAAGAGATGTGTTAGGGAGGTAGTGCTAGCTGGGCAGWCTGGGTAGAAATCATAGAACCATTTAGGCTGGAAAAACCTTTGAGTCCAACCATGAAACCAGCACTGCCAAGAGAGTTAACTTCCAAGGACGATAGCAAGGTTAGGAGGAAAGGAGATGTSTATGAGCAGAAGTGAGGAGAAGGATTTATGGAGTTGTTTTGCTTTGGCGAGATTTAGCTAGTGTTTATCTGAAGGTTCACTGCATAGGTGTGGAAATGTTAATGYTGTTAAAATGGTTGTTGAAAGAATTTTTTTGGGGAAGATCAGTGACAGATGGACCTCCTGACACTCCTCTGGGGCCTCCTCCAGARCAATAGATAAAATAAAAAGTTGCTGACATCCTTAATTTAAGCAAATGAATTTTAAATKGATGTAAGGAACAATGCCTTAAACAGGTCAAGGACTTTCTGTCTGTGTRTTCAGTGTCTGCCCACCTTTCTGCTGTCAGGGTGGATGTAGGTTGTGCTTCCATGCAGTTATTATTCCAGCTGGATTATGGATACATGTTCTGAATGCTGCTGCAGAGTAAGCTGTTTAATACTGTAAATRCAAAGGAGCAGAGAAATGCTCTGCACTAGGATATCAAACAGTTCCAGGGACTCCCCAGGCTGAAACATCTCTGGTATTCATACCTATGCCAAGTGGGCTCCCTTTAGAACATTTGATGTCAGTCTGCTTATTATTTTGTCACTTGGAATGCAAAGGGTTATCTGCTGTTGTTCTGTAAAGCTGGTAAGGGAGATGGTTTTACAGAGCTGCATTCCTTTGGTGTCAGAGGAGATTTCTGGCTGGATTTTGTTGCTTTTTCTGTTGGCTAGTTTCAAAAAGGATGTCCTCTGGGGAATAGCAGCTGGTTGATTTTTATGCCCAGACTTGAAAAGTTAAAAATTGTTCCCTGGTTATTTTTGTGCTCATAATTACATGTCTTTTAGATCAGCACACCAACAAAGCATAACCAGCCCTTCCCTTCTCTTCCCCTGTCAGCAAATGCTTACCTGGATTTTCTTRTGTTTCAGCATTTATGGAAATAGTTGGGTGTACCCCAGTGAGAAGCATGGGCTTTGCTSTCTTGGAGAGCAGCACACAAAGGAGAACTGCCCCACTTGAGACAGCCTTGTCATKAACTGCAAGCCAAATGTTAGCAAATGCAGGAGTAAGCAGAGTGAAAATACAGAGATAATTTGCATTTTGTGACATAATTAATGTCAGTGTAAGAGATCTTTGGACAAAACAAAGGTTTGTACCAGGAGTCTCTCTGGACAGACAGAGAAGAGATTTTTGATTGTGTAGAAAGAGGCACAGCCTGTTCTTAAACTGGTTTTTAAACTGGTGCTGAACTTTATATAAAAGCAGATGTGGAGGTCAGGATTTGGCATAAACAATGTAATAACATGCAAGTTACAGGGTTATGSRTTGAAARCCAGCATGAATTTCAGTCCCCAGCCCGAGGGGATATGCACATGGACAGCACTCTTRATGGGAATTCTGGAGCTGCTGATACCTGTGAAATGAAGTTCCTTTATTGCAGTGTTAGCAGTGATGGTYACAGATCAATRGAGAGATGGTGGCACTGCAWGGCTTGGGGTTRTGTCTGAACTAACTTGGCAGAGGAAGGAAATATCCCCTTTASTGCAAGTMMTTACAATTTGGAACYTATGCAAGTAGTCAGCTGGTTACTTTTTCCACTTTTGTACTTCAGTCTGATTTTTTAAAAGCAGGTGTTACAAACTGGGGCTAAAATTATGCCATGGAAGTTTCTAGTTGCCATGCAAGACAAATAATAAGATACATTTAGATAAGATCTGTTCTGTAACAGGTTTTTCCCTAGTACAAGCTAAACCCTGATTGGAACAAGCTGTATTTTTCTACTTTAAAATTCCCTTTGTAGTTACAATTGATGAAGCTCATTTTTAGCTGCTGAAATTCCCCTTTCAGCCCAAAAACCCTCCTCAAACACATCTAAAATGGGATGTTGTGGCTGAGGAAGAAACAGTTGACAYGATCTGCTGAGGTTATGGCTGCAAAGTACCAGTAAATGCTCTTGGGTGAGCATGGACAAAAGATTGTTGTGACTTTTCTGAGTACATCTGGGAAATAACACTTTTCAAGGAGGGGCTCTGGAACAATGGGCTTATTGTCAGCTGCACCTGCAATTTGCTGAGTGCATTTATTCTTCAGAGACAGAAACATCATCTTCTCTGCAGTGAAAATAGTGAAATTTTATCTATGTGTACAGAATCATATCTCTTTTTATGCCTCAGTTGTTCTGACCACAATGAAAAATGGCTTTAAATGTGCTTTAAGGTATTTTAAAATATACAGCCTTCTGAATGCAATTATCCTCTCCCCTCTGATAATATCTCTTCTATTATAGATGCATAAAGCTGTGTTGCAGCTCACTGGAAAGATGGGTTGTGGGATTTTTTTCCCTTTGGAAGGGGAAAGAGGTAAATTGAAAATGTGAACCTGCAATTGGAATTGCAGGGGAATTTACTTGGATTTGTACTCTGTGAGTGATGGTTTTTATGTTCTCCCTTGCCTTTTTTCTTTGGGGTGAATGTCACATGGAGTGAGCTTCACAATTTTTATTAGATTCAGGGAAATTTCCACTGAACTTGTGRCAGTGGTGTTTCTCAGAGATCTCCTGGCTAAGTTTAGTATCCTTTTTTTTTTTTTTTTTAAGCTTTCTAATGTATTTTCTTACACTCCTTTTCTCTTTGCTCCTTCTATCTCTGTGATAGATGAAAATGTAGAGAAATTAGATCCTGCAAGTGCCTTGAAGTGTTATTGGAAAACTAGAGCAGTAAATCCCCTGKCTTGGTCAAGCCAACCAGAGGGTTGTTATTGGGTGTGGAAGGATGTTTCCACTTCCTCTGTGGGCAAAGTGCTCCACAATTATCACTCAAGGSCTAATTGCTCTTCCAGGCAGTGCTTTTGCCACTGGTCACAGCTGGTGCTGGATCCTGAATGATGGATTTCTGCTGTGATGGATTTAATTCCATTGTTGCTCTGAGGAACGTCCCTGGTCTCTGATTTATTACTACACTTTAAATTATGTTCTCCCTGCTTAGACATAACAAATTCTGTTGCTGTGGTTGAGAAATCATCCCCACTCCATGCTGGTTTTGTTGTCTGAACAGAACATCTGAGTATTTTTGTAAGGCTTGCTGCAGAGGTACATTGCTTACAAGAGCTTCAAGAGTTAAGGAAAGCAAATGTCTGAGCTGTGTTGTCAGATCAGTTTTGATGGTTCAAGACTCCTGTCAGTGTTTTTTTAATCTCAGAAAATCATATTCTATCAGATTAATTAAAGTTGAATAGAAATCCACAGACTGATGTCTTGTATTCAGTGCACTGTACTCTGAACAAGTCCCAGAATCACTCATCCTGCTTTCATAATTGGGTCAGCATTATCGGGTCCCTTACAGAATTTTGCAGATGTTTGGACATTCTTGTAAAGCTGCAACCACCACTGGCCTTTYAGTGTTTCTACAGCTCCTTGCAATTTCACTCACTTCTGTAGAAGTTAATTTTGTTGTATTTAATGTTCACTGTCATCTTTACCTGTTTATCTCTTCATAGAGCTCTCTTATTCTGACTTGTTACTCTTTAAGGCCAAATCATGAGTTGTAGTTGAACAGCTTGAGTTTGAGAATCTACTGTATTGCCTGTAAATTTGTGATGGTAGWCAGGAAAGTGGAAATCCAGGTGATGTTTGAGTAGGAACAACAGTGTTTTAGATATGGAGAAAATACGTGTAAATACAAATCGAATGTAAGGTATGCAAAAGATGTGGACATAAACTGCTGGAGCCTTAGGGATGGACCCAGAAGTCAGATCCTCATGGAAATAACAGGGAGAAAAAAGAACCTGGATTTCTTTTCATTCCTTAAAAAGAAAAAAAAAAAAAGAAAAGCTTTGATTGCAAGTCTGATTTCTGGAAATGGTGGTATAAAGAACTCACTTCCATCATCTGTATTCATTTCCACATGACTTATGCTGGAAACTAGTGGATGCTACAAAGTGAGGCCARTACTGACTGGTAATCAGTGGGATGAAATTACTGTTTCATTAATTGGAAGACAGCACAGAGTCTGGCYAGGAAGGTGTCCATGGAGGACTTCCAGAGTATGCTGGGGAGGAGGGAGAGTGCTGAGAGCTGCAGGGAAGTGTTGGGGTTTGCATGGCGAGTGTGGGCAGGAAGTTTTGTTCTTGCTGGAGAGCAGGTGAGCAAACCCGCCTGCTAGGGCTTACTGGAGGCAGAGGAAGGAAAGGGGCTCTTTTACACCTTGATTGTCTCTCCTTAGCAATCAAATATCTCTGGAGGCTGGAGGGTTTCTTTTGGTYTTTTTGCCTTTCCAGTCCACTCTTTGTGACGTGGAAGACGGGGCGAGACAAGCGGCTTCGTGGCTGCATCGGGACCTTCTCAGCCATGAATCTTCACTCAGGACTCAGGGAATACACATTAACCAGGTGAGTGCCAGAAATGGAATCAATGTGGCATTAGTTCCTTCACTGAAGAGCTGTAAGGATTCAAGGTTAGGATGTTAGATGAACACAGTTCAATGTAATATGCTTCATGATGAAACAAACCTGAGTGTGTGACAGTCACAGTGAGGTGAGGTATCAGGATGTAGTGGAACATCTTTGCAGAAGGTGAGTTGCAGTTGACATTTTAAGGCTACTGCCAAATGTGTCTTGCATACTCACAGTTCTGACATGTGTAGCAGGTCATTTCTCTCTGCCTGCAGTAGGCATTGGACAGCATCAGGAAGCTTGCCACTGGTATTACAGTTCATTAGATTAGGCAGAGATGCAAATCACTCTCTCTGCAGTAGCAGAGAAACATGTTTCATGCAGGCATAATCAGGAGGGGAATAATTGAGCATGTGACACTTGATTTTGGTGCCTGTGGTGGGTGATGTGTCTTCTCTTCCCTTCAGTGCACTTAAGGACAGCCGATTTCCCCCCCTGACCCGCGAGGAGCTGCCCAAACTCTTCTGCTCTGTCTCCCTCCTCACTAACTTTGAGGATGCCAGTGACTACCTGGACTGGGAGGTGAGAACAGGTGCATTTGGAACTCTGCATCACTCTCTCGTTCATTCGGGTTCGGGTTAGTACATGGTGATGTATCTCCTTCCTTACAGGGGTCTGTGGGGATAGAAGAATTGGGGCTGGAAAACTGGCAGGAAGGAAGGAAGGAAGGAAGAGGATGGCCTAGCAGTATGCTTCTGGTTGTGGRGGGATCTGAATGGAAATAAAAGAGACATGGAAGTGGTTCATGGACTTGGCTCAATAGGAAATGAGTGTAAATACATGTATAAAAACGTGGGAAGTGTTTTGATGGTGTGGATAGAAACTGGAAATAAAAAGYAGTTAAGACCAAAGGTGTGAATGGTTTTTAGGACCTTGTACATGGAAGTGTATTTTGTTCAAGAAGAATATATATATGGACTTGATAGTTGAGTGATTTTAGGCATCATTCTTGTGTGCAGAGATTTTGTCTCTTGTGTGACACAAGAGGTGGAAAACTGACAGGACTTAGGGCAGGAGAAGTGGCAGGGACACTGCTGAGGCTTGTCTGGGAAGGGTGGCTCAGAGAGCTCCTTGTGTGACCTGCCAGGCAAGAGCAGAGAGTGGGGAAGAACCTTACCCAGGCCAAACTGTCCAGAGAGAGAGAGAGATGCACAGCCTTGTGGGAATGACAACTCAGTCATGGACTCAGTGCCAGCAGACACCTCTTATCTGGCTGTTCATTTCCATCTCTAGGTTGGAATCCATGGGATCAGAATAGAGTTCATCAATGAGAAAGGTGTCAAACGCACAGCCACGTATTTACCTGAGGTTGCTAAGGAACAAGGTGGGTTTGAGGTGGCAGCCAAACATGTCACTGCACTGTGTCACTGAATGGGTAACTTCAATYTRTCCATTTGGGGCTTGGAATACAATGCTGTCCTCAGAGTGTGCACAGAACCACCAGGCTTAATCTTGACAAYTGACACCTGATACAGTTGCTGCTGGCTTTTCATCTGGCCTGTCTCTCATCCCATATCTTTGCACTGCTGTATTTTAGTGCCAGAATGTTTTAGGGCTGAAGAAATAGAGGATCTCAAAGTATGGATCTTCCAGCCTCATCCAGCATTGCATCTGTCCTCTTCTATGTTTCTCCCACCAGCCAGGATAACTGCACTCTGCACAGCACCACCAGGAGAGCCCYTTTGCTCCTCATTCTTGCTAAAGTAGCATCTTCCAGAGGAGGGCTACAAACACAGCCCCTCTGGAGCACACTGCCCACTCAAACAGAGTAGTGGTCACCACAGTAACTGCTCCAAATATTGCCTGCTCCTTTCCTCCACCAAGCAGAGTGGAGAGCTTGCACCCTCCTGGCTCTGGGGCAAAGCACCAAGGTAGGAATTTTAAATCTGATCTCTCACATAGCAGTGCTCTGTGCTATCATGAGGGCATCAATCCCAATTTGTCAATGTAAAGAGCTAAGTATGACCTTATTTTCAAGGGAGCTAAGTGGCACATGAGGAAAAAATCTGGGGTCCCTGCAACAGTAGCAAGGCACAGACCTTTGTAAGAAGACATGGAAGGAATATGGAATTGCTCTTCCATAGACCAGCTTCAATGAGGGGTAGGCATGTGCAGACAGTGTGCATGCATCAGGCCATATCTGTCCAGTGCAACACTAGGATTTCTAAAGCTCAGAGTTTCCTGTTCAGTTGTTTTTTCTAGAGTCCTTTTGAAACACTTTTTATATTGAAAAATTTGCCTTGCTTCTATTTTCCAATAGACTGGGATCAGATCCAGACCATAGACTCCTTACTCAGGAAAGGTGGCTTTAAGGCTCCCATTACCAATGATTTTAGGAAAACAATTAAACTTACCAGGTAAGTAGATGTATTTGTTGCCTTTTAATTTTACTTTATAGTGTTTTCTGGGTGATCTAAAATATTTGTGCTTGATGTAAGTCTTTATGCCTCTTCCAGAGGAGATGTAGTGGGAAAGGCCAAATCACAAATGCCATGTTAGGCATATAAATAATGCACATGGAATTAAGCACACAATGTTTGGTCCATGCAGGATCCAAGTTGGCACTTTTCTAAGAGAACTATCACTGGTTTTAATATTACCATATATGTGAAAGATCAGAAGCAGAGCCTTTGAGAGTTAAAAAGGTTGATTTTTTAAGGTATCTTTTCAATGAACTTCCTTTTCTCAGTGTGCTCATCTGTGAATGCTGTAGCTATTCATAGGTGACAGCTGTCTTAAAGCCAAACCACACTCAAATTTGGCTGGTTTTCAGAATTTGCTTGCTTTTCTATACYCCCAGCTGTCCTATTGCTTTCTGCCCCCTTTATGGTTAGTAAAAATTGGGACTTTCTGGTTTTGTATAGAAACATTAATTTATYAGGTCATTCTTTACCTCTGGAGAAATGAGGTGAGTGTGCAGGGTTTTCTTTAACAGGAGGTGACAGCATGAAGGTTTTCATTAAAATCTCACAGAGTGTGGTCTTAGTGCAACTCACAACCACTTTGTAGCTGCCTGTTGTTTAAATTTCTTTAGAAGAACCTGGAAAACTTCAGTCTGTCCAAAAGAACTTCACATTTTGTGAATTCTGCTTGTACAACATGGACTAAGTCATGCATGTGCTATAATAAATCTCTGTTTACCCACCTGTCCATTTCTTTCACTCCCTTTTCACATGTGGAGRTAACCACAAAAGTGAACAATAGTGAAATACTCATTATTTAATCACTGGAGTTGAAGTTCTTGCAGCAAACTTTTCATGCTGTTTTGTGGATAAAAAAGAGTGCAAATTAATCATTTATTTCCTGTGTGCTACTTCAGGCATCCCTTTAATTATGATCACCTTGATTAAGACTCATTGTTGCRCTAGTACAYRAAAAGATGRCACAACACACTTGGGTTTTCCAAATGCAAGAAGAGAGAGATTTATTTTTCTRTGTTGATTTATATGGAATTCTAACCACAGCCAGAGATTGGAGAATGAAGTCTCCACCTCTCCAATCACAYTGGTCAATCCAAGARTCTGTCATCCTTTCTCCTCCTAGGAGAAAGAATGTAAGCATGAAGACAGTTACAATGACATTTTCWCTGTTTACATGGAACTGTGAGAAAACCCCACTCATACAATAATGAAAACATCAGAAGGCTTAGAAATGGAGGGTGACATCTCCTCTTTGGGGACACTGGAGCTGACTCCAGCTCCCCCAGGCTATTGATACAGCGGGTTCCCCTTGCTCAGCACTGAGTGCAGGGGTGTGTGGGGTGTGTGCTGTGTGCAGGCCCCGCAGCGTGACGCTGTCTCTCTGCCTGCCCCCACAGGTACCGCAGTGAGAAGGTGACAATCAGTTACGCAGAGTACATGGCCTCCCGCCAGCACTGCTTCCAGAACGGCGCCCTCCATGCCCCGCCCCTGTACAATCATTACTCCTGACACACGGCTGCATGACCAGTCCCACTCCCCAGTTGCTGCCAACGGCTACGACATCATCGGGGCGGACGCCTCCTCCTCCTGGTCCAGTTACTTCTATTACTGCACCATTTTATGATGCTAGCTTCCGTTGCCAAGTCTGCCTTCCCACTGACCTGGGGCAGGACCAGAGCGGGACAGGACTGCAGGGGCCCAAGCCTTATGTCAGCCTTCCCTCCCAGCGAGGGTTCCGTTGGATTGGGGCTCCAYGCCCACGAACTCTCGTGAGCTGCAGAAGACCTTTAGGAGTGAAAGTGCTGCTTCGGACYGCTCTGCTCCCGGGTGTTCCTCACACTCTGGGAACTTGAGTTGTTTGTTATGGAAGCCCCCCAGATCAAGTAGGAGCATTCCYCTGGCAGCCTGGGCAACGGAGTCCAACACAACATTTTTTAGGTTCTTTTTAAGTTTTTTTTAACCTCTGGTATCTGTTGTGTACTGAGAGCTGATTGCAGTCCCCATGCATCACAGGCGGACATCATGGTATTGGGGAGGGTTGAACACCTGGATAGCACCCCATCCTCATGGACAGAAAACATGAAAAATGAATCCATCATTTAAATAAACCCTTGAAGGTTTGAAGGATCAGATCCTTGCTAGGTTGGATTGTTGGTGATGAAGCCTGCTATGAAACACAAAGTTGTTTTGCCTGTAAGAGGGTGCTGTGTGCACAGAGGAAAAGATCCTCAAGTGTCCCTGGACAGTCTTTGTTCCAACCAAATTTTGTGTCCAAATCTTTGTAAGAGATAAGATTAGGGCTGGGGAGGGCTTTGCAGAGCACTGACTGTAGTCATACAAGTGAGACCAGTGACTGAAATTTGTTTTAATTTAAGCTAAGTCTTGGGGACCTTCRTTTTGATAGAACAGCCACTTTTGCTGGTATGACTACTGATCTTAGGGGCTGTGAGTGTTCCAGTTCATTCCAGGCCTATGGAATGGTGCTGTTCAGTTCTGCTGGTARGATTTGTCTTACTCAGCTTAGTCATTGCCACATGCAGGCTCAGTGARTGGGGAAATCTGTGTTACCCAAACTGCATGAAACTCGTGTGCATTCTGTATTTCTTCTCCCATGGTTGATGAGCACAAGGAATACTCTTTTCTGGAAAGAAGTTACCAGTTGTTATGCTGCAGCACCATTGAGGGATGTCATAAACTCTAAATTATGACACYCTTTYAATGAGATAACTGGACTTCAGAATACAGTTTGGGGTGGGGTGGGTTGGTTTTCAAGCTTCTGGAGGGTCAGTWATGACCAGGGAAGAAAATACAAGTGCATAGCAGAGTCATGGCTGTTTGGTTGCACACATCTTCAGAGCCTGCTTGTGTGTTGTCATTGGCTGGTGTTTGAAGCCTGCAATTATGCCGTGGTGTGGCAGGGAGCAGGGTGGCAGGAAGCTGAGARCTGCAGGCTACTGCTCCTGGTCCTWAGGAAGCAAGGCACAACTYGTGCCGTTTTGCTTCATGTTGGTGTAAGTTCTGCTGGAGGAGAGAGAAGGGAGGGAGATCCCTCTGGATAACGGTGCAATATCGACCCAGCTTTCCTCCTGTATTGGGTCATTCCTACAAATTGCCACTTTTCCCTTGTGATGTTGTTGGAAAGCAATTGAAGATGAAAGGATTGTTTGTGACTTCCTGCTGCTGAGAATAAATGAGTCTCGTTACAAACCACTCCCGTTTGTAATTGCTCCCCCAGGTGCAGTGATGGGGGAGGGTGGGGTCAGCTCCAGGCATACCACTCACCTTTCAGCTGTCAAACAGTATGATACATAGGGCTACACTCATCACTCTTCAAGTGTTCTATGTTAGAATTTAATTTCTAAAAGGTTTWAAAAAAAGGCAAAAAATGGTGCTAAAACTTCACCCCTGAGCACGCTCGGTGAGACTGGTCATGCAGGCATACAGTGCCAGGCTTTTCAACTCTACTGTTTCTTTTTCAGGTGTTTGCCCTGTTCTGTGTCTTCAACAGTGTATAGTGTTTTCCTGATTTCAGTTTCTTTGACTAGGGGATGACTAAAGGGTGGGGTGGGGAGGGTTAGTTGTCATTTTTTTAAAGAACAGAATTTTAGGATTGAGTAACTTGGTTGRTTTAAGCCTGAAGTGGGACAGGTGGTTTGGGACTGGGGAAGTCTTATCCTCTCCCACTTCTATTTCCCCACTCAGTCTGTTTAAAAAAAAAAACAAACAAAACATAAATGCCTCTAAATATGTACTGTGTTCTTGTCTTGTTGCAGTGAGAAGAGAAGCTGGCAGGTCAGAAACTCTGGTCTGCTGCCTAAGGAACAGGCCCTCTCAGCTTTAGTCCCACAAGGGTGCAGCTATAAAATCAGTTGAAACTGTGTCAGTAGCTAAGTCAGCTCAGAGAGATGTGTGACAAGGACAGGTGGTCTCAGGAAATAATCCCATTTCTAGATCATTACTTGGCAGCTATGCATAAGGATGAAAGAGGTGAACTGGGCACAAGCTGGAGTTTGAATGGCCTCAAGATGGAGACAACAAAACCAGTGGCCAGTTGATGTGAGATTTTTCTCCGTGGTTGCTTGGCTGGGACAGCTGGTTAGAACTGTTCCTCAAAGCAACTGCTACCTGGTTTGATCTGGAGTAACTCATCCTTAGAAGCAAGTGCCTTTTGGTCTAGAAGGGCTTATTCTCATGACAACCACAACTGATAAATAWTCTCACTGCAATGATGAAATGTCTTTGTTTTACAGTAACTACAGGAGAATGTCTTTGATCACTGGAGTCTGTCAGTGTTGAAATGTTTCCACTGTGAGGTTCTTAATTATCTTTTTTTCATGTTGTTCAACAGTCAATCTCAACTGAAGCCATTTCAGTTTGGGAATGTTATATGGTCAAAATATCACATATCTACAATTTATCAGAACAAAAAAAAAATCTGTAAGGAAATCTAAGAGTTCATTTTAACCTTTGCACAGAATAATTTGTTTTTCATAGTACATTAACAAACCTCTGCAGTCTTCACTGACTATTAGTGCTGTTTTCTGTTTGTATTCAGAAACTACATGTTGTTTTGTTGGGGGTTTTTTTGGTTAATTTATTTCCTTAAAGCAGAGACCTCTTTTGACCTACAGTGCAGAGACGTCAGACCAATTCTTTATATTACACTTGGTTGCCTCCTACCTATATWATAATTTCTGAGTGTAAATAATTGAACTCTATCCTCTAATGAAGTATTGTAGAGAATAAATCATAATGGATAAAGATTATTTGTACTGTCCTCTTTATGTGAGTTCTCACAGCCTTTATGGGGATAAGGTGAAATTGTTCTCATCTAGAAAGACAAACAATATATTGAATAYATTGGTATGAATAGCAAACCTGTAAATGACACCACATATTCAAAAGCAGGGAGGTTGCCAGAGTGGGGTGACAGCTGTCTGCAAACACACCAATTATCACACAGGCTCACTACAAGAAAGCAAGGAAATTATTAGGAAAGTTTAAAACCAAATATTAAATGTATTTTGTGAATAATAGCATAGTTGTGTGTTTGTATCCTGAAATAATGTTTGCTTGACAATAGCTTTCTATCACCTGTCATGATGGTGAAATGTGTACAGTACTTACATCCAGGCTACTGTAAATCTTGCTGAAACTCAAAATTGTTCATTTGGGCTTTTGTCTTCTAAAATGAACTGAGAACAAATTGTCCATACTTTAGGGCTATAGTCCTCAGGGGATCTAAAAACCTTATTCCAGAGGAATAAAACACCCATCTTTCTAGATTCTTACTGTTTTCATATTTGCTCTGAGAATGAATTAACTGAATTGTGGAATAGTTTTGAATTGGATCCCTGGCTTATGTGGTTTTTTTCCATACGTTTTCAGATAATTGTTAACTTTTTATCTATGGGAGCTGTAGAGTTAGAGATGGAACATCTGCTTTGTGGCTTTTGGGAAGGGCAGCCCTGGATGCCAATAAACAATAAAACCCTAAAAAGCCACCAATCAAACCAAGGGGAGGGTAGTTTTGACTTAAATAAGCCTGAGAAGCTCATTTATCCCAGTACAACTCCAAAGCAAAAGCCTGCTTTCAGGTGCTGGTACTAGCAAGGCTAGAAAGTCAATCCCTTAGGCAGTGGGAGGTGGATGCTGTGACTTAATGTGATTTCCAGGGGAATTCCAGCTGAATTCCCTTGTGAATTCTGAAGTGACCCATATCCCTGCCAGCCACTGCTCTGCTGTGCCCAGGGGAGTTACCAAGTGCATTCTCTCAGCTTTGTTGGCAGGAGCACAGCAGCTTAATTTGTGTATCTGAGTGTCACGTGCTTTTCCTACTTGATTTTTTTTTTTGTTTCCTATTGAATCAGACCTGAAGTCTTTGTGTGCTGTCTTTCATCAGAGGTTGCTCCCTGCAGGCTGCATTCTGTGACCACAGGAACGCTCAGCAGTTCACAGGGAGGCTGAGGCCAGGTAGAAGGGTGTGCAAATGACTGCACACTGAAATAGGTCAATCCAGGCTAAATATAAACCTGGATAATTCTGGAAACAGCTTCTTCTGTTGGTACTTCTGTTGGAAATAAGAAACAAAATGCATTGTCATTCAGCACCAAATTACCAAATTACAGAAAGATTAGCAGAAACTTCTAGAGGATATTTCCAAGGAAGAATGCTAGCTTTTTTTTTGTAAACACAAAGAAGAAATTTGTTTTATCTGTGATGGAGAAATGCCATTTTTATCTTRAAGATAAAAATGAAAATCAGAACACTTACTTATACAATTCAATAAATTATTATGTACACTGATAGTACATGGAGCAGTAGCATAGGAAAGTTCTGAGATGGTTTTACCAGAGTCTGGGAAAAGATGACTTGTGAATATGTTTGATGATCACTCTCAAAACACAGCAAGCACAGAAGAGTATTTTGTTACCATGTTCTTTAAAACAAGTATATAATTCCACAAAATGAACAATATGCAGATTATTGAACCATGTATTTTCTATGGCCAGCTAGGCTGCTCTTATAATCAGATTAATTCTGTCATAAATGATGTATTATACAATCAGTTGATAATGTATTTTAAAACTTAACAGATCATGTAGTTTTGCATTCAGAGTCTCACTATGACTTTATTACTGGATATTAATACAACTTTACTTTGCTCATATATGCTTGTCCATTATGGTTTTGGATATATAATTTTAAATGGAGCAAAACTAAAGGTGAAATGGAGTGAAGACCTAAACCTGAAGAGTTCTACTTAGGGTACACAGTGAAAATCACACATGTGCTGTGCAGTGCTGGTTACTGTGGCACATGGTGCTCTCAGAGGGTGCTTATCTCCACAAGCACCTACYCCTATCACACTGGCACTCCACAGAAAAGACATTACTGTTAAAAAGCTTAAAGAACTCCTACAAAAATCACATTTCCTCTGCTGATCAATTAGAAGGAAAGCATATTACAAAGCAGGTTTATGCCAGTAATAGGATATCCTTATTGACAATTCCTACATTTGAGCACACTGAGATATTCAGCAGTTGATATTCAGAGATACTCAGAGATATTCAGAGACCCTACAAAGCAGTTTGTAGGGTCTCTGTAGGTGCAATTCCTTKTTCCAGGGTCTGTGTTTAAACTGTGGCAACACAGGAATCACCATGGCAGGTCTGTCTCACAATCTGCYACTCAATACCATGTCTCCAGCAAGGATCAAAGCTTGTTGCCCTGGAATGTGGAATATTAGAGACTTTGTTCATGATAAATTAGTTTGGCCAAGTATTCTTTCTTTTCAGTAGGTTTATTTTAGGATGTCACCAGTAAAGCTGCCTGAAAGTTCCTTTAGTCAGTGCCTATTTTAATCCAGCTCACCTTACTTTYCTATGCAGATTTTGTTGATAAATGCCAAAACAGTCATTATTAGTGAAGAAGAAGCCATGCATTTTAAAAATAACAAAAGGTCAGGYACTCTGCTGTGTTTGGTTTGTTGCAGCAGCTGAACAATATTTACCATGGGGTTTATAAGTTTATTTTTAAATTCCTAAAAAAGAAAAAAKGTGGGGGGAAGCAGCTTCTATTCAGGAACGTTGTTATTTTGCTCTTGAGACCTTAACCAAACACATCAGTGATAATAATCTTTCATGATAGCCTCTTTAACAGTACCTGTAAAACCTTGGTTTTGTATACTTGAGTAGAATRGATCTTTGGGGAAAAACAAAAAGGAAATTAATAACTTAAACCTCTGTGAGCTACCTGCTGCTCTGAGAATCACAGTGTTCTGAGCTGATGGGTTATTTGAGAAGCCATCAGGATTCCAAGTGATTTTAAAGCTTCTCTCCACAATCTGGCATGGATTTCCTTGTTTTCTTGTAAGCCTAATTGAAATTGTTTAATTTGCCAGATGTTCCCCCAGATATTTCCATTCCATCTTCCTGAATGTCTTTCTGCTTGTATCACTTAGCAAATTACTTTCCAATCAGTTTCTCTGCTATGCTCATTATCCACATAGCAAATATTAAAATTCTATTATTTGATCTCCTCATATTCTTCTAATTTATTTTTAATTCATTCATTTTCTCAGCATGCAGGAARCCATTCACCTAGGCACAGATACAAGTTCATGAGAACAGGACTGGTTTTGYCATAAATCCTTCAACARTCTATTTTTGTCTTTCTTTAAGGGCACAGGATGACATAGTAAGGGCTGATAAGATGATTACTTTAAGAGTCTTAGGCTGGTTAGGCACTTACATATGAGCTCTCTAGGGAAAACACTGCTCCATAAGTTATTTTGCTGGCAGYGTTGGGAGAACTATCTTCATTTTTCAACCTGCCTGTGACTTTTTAGGGGCATGTAGATTGCTTCTGGATAGCCTAATAATTAACCTTCCTTATGAAGTGTGTTATTTGTGATGTCAGTATTCCTTCCTTACAGTGTGAGGTCTATTAATCACAGTGAGATGGACAGAAATTCTGGCACAGCCACAGTTTTCCTAAGGCTGGGCTTTGCTGTCCAGCTGGAGGATGTTCCCGCAGTGAAATGGAGCTGGTTGAAGCTGCCTGATCCGCTGGTGTGAATGAAGATGSATCTGATGCCCGGGCGCCCTCAGGTGCTCCTGAGCAGATGGAAGCTGCTGTGCAGCCTGGCGAGGGGAACAGCACAGTTTTGAGCTCTTTGGTAATTTCCTAAAGGACAAAGCAGAAGAGTTTGCTCATGCGAAGGATGAGCACTGTTTTCCCTCGGTGTTCCCACACTCCTGCTCTCGGGCCCTGGTTCTTGCCTTGTCAGACTTTGGGTTCATGATCACAGAATCTATCAGGTTGGAAAAGACCTCAGATCATCGAGCCCTATTCCCTTTGAGTGAAAAGCACCATGTCACCCAGACCACGGCACTGAGTGCTGCCTCCAGTCTTTCCTTAAACACCTCCAGAGACAGTGACCCCACCGCCTCCCTGGGCAGCCCGTTCCAATGTCTAATCACCCTTTCTGTGAAGAAATTCTTCGTGGTATTCAACCTAAACCTCCCCTGGCGCATCTTAATACACCCTGTCCTCTAGTCGGGTCGCCTGCGAGAAGAGGCCGACACCCACCRGGCTACACCCTCCTGTTAGGGACTTGCAGAATTTTGGCCTGTCATAGCGATTCGCCCTCAGTTCATACGTGCAACGTTCAGCATCCCACTGCTTTCCCTCTCTAAAACGAGCTAATTACTAATGGAGCTTAAGCACACCTCTGAGGGCTGTTTTGTTGGGAGAGCACTCAGCATCCCTGCTCCCGCTGTTTCCCCYCAGTGCCCCGCAGCGCCAACCGAGCCGTTCTATCCTCAGCAGCGCTCAGGGTAGAACGGGCCCCGCCCTTCGGAGGGAGGGAGAGGGAGAGGCAGCCGTGCCATCAGCCCTCACACGGCCAGAAGCCTCAGCTCTCACGGGGGCCAGAGCCCTCAGCTCTCACGGGGAACAGAGCCATCAGCCCTCACACGGCCAGAGTCTTCCCGCCCCTCACTCGGGCAGAGCCCTCAGCCCTCACCCGGGCAGAACCATACCCGCCCCTCACGGGGGGCACAGCCCTCACACGGCCAGAGCCCTCAGCCTTCGCCCGGGCAGAGCCTTTCCACCCCTCACGGGGGGCACAGCCCTCACCCGGGCTGAGCCGTTCCCGCCCCTCACGGGGGCAGAACTCTCAGCTCTCACCCGGGCAGAGCCGTTCCCGCCCCTCACGGGGGGCAGAGCCCTCAGCCCTCAGCCCTCACCCGGGCTGAGCCGTTCCCGCCCCTCATGGGGGGCAGAGCCCTCAGCCCTCACCCGGGCTGAGCCGTTCCCGCCCCTCACGGGGAGCACAGCCCTCACCCGGGCTGAGCCGTTCCCGCCCCTCACGGGGAGCACAGCCCTCACCCGGGCTGAGCCGTTCCCGCCCCTCACGGGGGCAGAACTCTCAGCCCTCACCCGGGCAGAGCCGTTCCCGCCCCTGCCCAGAGCACCGCCCGCCCCCCCGTGAGGCGGGGCCGCCCTTTCCGCCGCGGCGTTCCGGTGATGGCGGCGGGCGGCAGCGACCCGCGRGCGGCAGATGTGGAGGAGGACGCCTCGCAGCTCGTCTTCCCCAAAGGTGCGAGCGGGAGCGGTGAGGGGCCGAGGGTCGGGTGGTGTTTGGAGGCCGGCAGCGGCCGCCTGTGAGGGTACGAGCTTCGCCGAGCTCGGAGCGCTGCTGAACGCCTCGTCCCCCCAGCAGCTACTGAGCCCCGAGTGTTAAAATCAGGATAATAAATGATTTGTATATATTTAAGGATCTCGTGATTGCTAGGATATGGCGGTTCTTAGGTAGGCCGCTACGTGTGTGTACGGTAGTTTAAAAAAAAAAAAAAAAAGAAATCCTGTCAGGTTATAGTGAAAAGGTTATTGGTTTTTCATATAAGCATTTTCAGTGATGATTTTTGATACCCTATGAGGAGGTGAGGCCCTGGCACAGGGTGCCCACAGAAGCTGTGGCTGCCCCATTCCTGGAAGTGTCCAAGGCCAGGTTGGACGGGGCTTGGAGCAGCCTGGGATGGTGGAAGGTGTCCCTGCCCGTGGTGGGAGTGGGACCGAATGGGCATTAAGGTCCCTTCCAACCTAAGCCGTTCTGGAAGTCTGTGAATATTGCTACAATTAGGAAACCACCAGTCCAGATGGTTTGTTGGTATGGACATTTACTGTCTGTGGTTATTTTTGGGTTTTTTGTTTTGTTTTGTTTTTTTCCAGAACGTTAATTCAGTATAAATTCCAGAAATGTATTTACACCTCAGAGCCACCCTGAAAAGAAAAAAAAGGGAGGGGGGGGGAATGGACACATTGCTGCATTGAGTTATGATCAGTAGGGAAGTTCTGAAAGACTATTTTTTAATGCTAAAAAAATGTTTATTTTAGCCCAAGCTGATTCACTGCTCAATGCAAAGTAAGAGTTGCCAGCCCCTTTCTAGCAGTCCCTGTATGTGCTTGTATAAAACAGTGCTGTTGCACACTCTGGGATGCAGCCTCTGACCCTGTTGCTTTGAACAGCTCCTGCTGSTGATGTTGAGASAGGTTCTTGTTATTGGAATACATAYAGTGGTTATGGTGATGATGAATCARTTCCAAGCTGGCTAAAAGGTGGGGAGGGGGGAATATTTTTCTGATCATTTCAGTAGGTCAATTAACTTTTCAAGTAAATAAAACCTTTTTTAAAACATTCAACGGCATTCATATTTGCTTCAAGAGCTCAGAGATTTCTGAAGACTGTTGCATCCCTTATATATTTTGTGGAGTTTTTAGAGTTCTAAATATTTTTTTTCTCTATCAAGTCATGCTTTACTTCTGCCAAAACTGGGTGAAGAAAACATACTGCACAAATATAAAAAAATCTGAGTGTCAGGGCTGCAAGTGTAAAATACATGGTCAAAAAGACAAGCACCTTGGACTGTCACTCGAAGTGTAATTTCTATCAGCATTTTCATTATGAAATGCTGCCCAGTCATTGATGAAAGGGCTCTCACAACTGCTAGGAAAGACATTCTCACTTCTTCATTACCCAGAGCTAAATTACATACAGAACTCGTGCAATTCCCCTTTCAAACACTCCCACCTTTGTTCACGCTGGCGCTCTCTCTGACGGYAGAATTCGAGACAGCAGAGACGCTGCTGAACTCGGAGGTGCACATGCTGCTGGAGCACCGCAAACAGCAGAACGAGAGCGCCGAGGACGAGCAGGAGCTTTCTGAAGTGTTCATGAAAACCCTGAACTACACAGCTCGCTTCAGCCGCTTCAAGAACCGCGAGACCATCGCCAGCGTGCGCAGGTGAGCGGGAAAGGAGCCTGGAGCAAACACTGCCTTAGAGAATCAGGATCCCTAATACTGGTCCTGCTTTACCAAAGTACATTTCAGTGGTGTTGCATGATTTGTTCTTTAATTCTGAGCCTTTTTCTTCCTAATGAGGCAAGAAGTTCTTGATCAAGGGTTGTACTTCATCCAGGTAAAGCCTTCTGAATTGCTTGGTTTTCAGTATTTCACTGACAGSTGATTGCATTAAATGGGAGGATTTTCTAGACTTGGCAGAATAATTCAGGGGAAGTAGAGTTAGCAGATAGGGTTTTTTTTTCCTCTATGCATTTACAGAATGAGTCTTTTCTCCTGAAAAAAAAACCACTTCAGTGCCAAAAGCATTGTGCAAAAAGATAAACATTTGCTTCAGTTTAAGCTCCTTTATATTTCTGTCTTGTAATTCCATCAAATTGTTGTCTTTCCTTACAGTTTACTGCTCCAGAAGAAGCTCCATAAGTTTGAATTGGCGTGTTTGGCTAACTTGTGTCCTGAGACAGCTGAGGAAGCAAAAGCTCTGATTCCTAGGTAAACACTTACATTTTGTACAAAGACTGCTGTATACTTCCCTGTGWCCTAAAGYCAGTCATGCCCTGGTGCCCTCTCTTCAATCCAGCTCCCTTGGTGGAAGAACATTTGGTCTYGRTCTTTCTTCCCCTACCCACTGATCTGACAGCAAGACATTTTGTCCCTAATGGGCTTCTGAGAGCTTTTGCTGGATCAAGTGTAAACTTCCCAAACTGGGGTTCTTAGCTGGCTGTGTTTGGGTTCCTTGGAGTTTTTTTCCCTTGGAGCAAGTGAACTGTTTTATGGATAATGTAGGGGGGAGCAGCAGCTTCTTCATGTCTTGATTGGTCACCTCATGGCCTGAGATAGAGGAGAGAATGAAACATATCTGCATTACTTCTTATTACAGTTTCTTCCTTATTTGTCATTATGTAAAAGAGAAGGCTTTGGGATGACCTCATTGTGGGCTCCCAGTACCTGGAAAGAGCCTACAAGAAAGATGGAAAGAGACTTTTTACAAAAGTGATAGGATGAGGGAATGGCTTCAGACTGAGAGTAGATTTAGGTTAGATACTAGGGAGCAATCCTTCCCTGTGAGAGTGGGGAGGCCTGGCACAGGGTGCCCTGAGGGGCTGTGGCTGCTCCATCCCTGGGAGTGTTCCAGGCCCAGCTGGATGGGGCTCTGAGCAACCTGGGATAGTGCAAGGTGTGCCTATGCATGTCGGGGGGTTTGAATGAGATAATCTTCAAGGTCCCCTCCAAACCAAACCATTCCTTGATTTTATGCTAAGATYTCATAGCAAGAATGGGCTGGCTATGAGCATGCAGCTACATGGACTTCACTTAGAGGTCTGCTTACACCTGCCTTGCCTGTTTTSAAAACACATTTTGAAATTACTCAGCAGAAGGTTCTGGGAAGAATGGAGTTTTGTCATGTAAAGAAGAAGCACTGCATGGGGATTAGAGCACTCTTCCTACAGTGATGTTACAGGTGTTCCTGGTGGTTACACAGATGTGTTGAGACTGACAGGAGAGAGTTATGACTGAAATGAATCAAGGTGGAGAGATGATTTGTGAAACCTTTAATTCTCCTTCCTGCTCTTCCCTTGCAGCYTGGAGGGTCGCTTTGAAGATGAGGAACTCCAGCAGATTCTCGATGACATTCAGACTAAACGCAGCTTCCAGTACTAAGGGTAACCCTCAGCCCCTTTACCTGAGCAGAAAAACCTGAGCACTTGGGCTGTTTCTGAGCCCTCTGGATCAGTGCAGCTCCCAGCTCAGCGAGGGTAGTTGTGGATGCAGGGTGCCACAGGTGCATTCAGACTGGAGATCAGCATGGGCCTTTGGGTTTGTTCCACGTCTGTGTTGGCAAGGACCCCCTGTGTTGTGAGAGCAAAGAACCTGAAAGGCCTTTTCCCAGTGGCTCAAGTGTTTGTTTCTTCCCTAATCCCTCTCTCCAGTTTGTAAAYTGTCAGCGTTTTTGGTTTTTAGCAGAAATACAGATGTGATTTCATGTTTTTTTAGGAACTTCTGAAGGATGCAGAAACTTGTTCTTGGTTCTCAGAAGGCTCAGTGATGGGCAGCATCAATTTCTGTGGTGTTTTTTGTTTGTTTGTTTTACTGTTTGATCAGGACAGTGAATTTTTACAGCGTCAATATTTTTCTATTAYTGTTCAGTGTAAATTAAAAGATATTTTAAATTAAAGTTGTGTGTTTTATAAACATTAGGTACATATCATGATTTTGTTAATGAGGACCTTTTTTAATAAATAAATCCTTGAGATCTGGGGACTCCCAAGAGTGCAATAGCCCAAGTACAGCTTAGGGCAGATCAGAGGTCTTACTACAATCACAGTGAGAAAGCATTGAGGCAGCATCTCCCTCCGTTCCCCTGTTCTATGCCAAGTGCTTGCAGACACCCAGTCTGTATCCTGCCACAGAAAGAAAAAAGTGAAGAAACCCAATAATTTTGGTATTAACTCAGCCAGGTATCCATCCCTGGAGAGATGGACTCCTTAACTAGGCTAACTGCCCTAATTCTGAGGTGAAACCAARCCATAAATATGTGACACAGTGGAGGGCTGGCTCCCAGTGCAGCCTGTGGGAATCACACACGCAGGGTTATCAGAGCTCAGCTGCTGGGAGATTCAMAAATTGTTAACTTATTTGAAAGAATTGTTCTTTTGTTTAGGATAAACTT
The DNA here is from genome assembly GCA_902810485.1 of Alauda arvensis. NCBI lineage: Eukaryota > Metazoa > Chordata > Aves > Passeriformes > Alaudidae > Alauda > Alauda arvensis. Next base: position 554,827 of record CADDXX010000364.1, on the reverse strand, counting down.
CTTAAACCAGCCCTTTCAAGTCTTGTCATTTTACTACCACACCAGAAAGAAGGAAAATTTTGCAGGAAAGTACGTTAGAACAAAGAGGCAGACAGATTGTTAAGACACTGTTTGTGATGATAAGCAGTAGTCTTACTGATTGTGCATGAAGGGAGAGAAATAAAATACTATTTCAGGTCTTACTGGAAATGTAATGTAGCTGCTGTGCTGAGGCTGTACTGGAGTGTGGCAGCTGTTGGGGCTCACCTCASCTGGAGCACATTCCTTCAGATAGATTTGTGTATGAGCTGGGGTGGCAGGGGCTCCTGCAAGCCTATAAACCACACCTGCATCTGTAACTGACCTCAGGAACTTCAACAGGGTCAGAATAATTATAACTAAAGAAGAAAAACCAAGGTGGCAAATCTTTATTTTRTAAAGCTTAGTGTCCCCTTTTGATAACAGCATAGGCTTCCCAGTAGCTGGTCCTGCTGAACCAGGTTTGCTCTCTATTCAAGCAGCTTTAAGACATTTTCATCTAAACACACAGACTCTTAGGTCTTAATCACAACTAATTCAGGGGAAAAAAGCCATTCTACATTTCTTTATCCACACTCTCACATTACTACTTGATGACACCTTTGTAGGCACCCTTAGGACTACCGAGGAGTGTAACAGACTGAGTGATCTGTAAATGATCTCAGGAGTTTCCACTATCCTACACAAATAGATTACTACAAGCCATGAGAATATTAGGCTTTGCTTGTGTTTTGAAGCCCGGTAGAGGGGATGGAGAACAGAATCACGGAATCAGATTTGAAAAGACCTCTGAGATCGAGCCCGGCCTCTAAGCGAACACACCACCATGTCAACTAGAGTACTACACTGCATGCCACCTCCAACCTTTGCTTAAACACCTCCAGAGACGGTGACTCCCCACCTCCCTGGGCAGCCTGTTTCAAAGGTATTTCTGGGAGYCACACAAGGCGGACCGTGTTGTAGCGTCGGGGCGTTTGGTGAGCGTGAGACAACGCGGAGCAGTTGTCTCAGAACAGGCTGTGCCCGCCAGCACTAATAGCTCTGGCCGCTGGCAGTGCTCCTTTTAGCAAGCTGGAACTGRCCAGCCCGGGAGTCCCGGGAAGTGTCTGGGGACAGTTCCGGGCCCAGCCGGTCCCGGGAATGTCCGGGCGCAGGTCCCGGCCCGGCGGCTCGGAGGGACCCTCGGCGCCCCATCCACCCCCACCGCACACAGGACGGCCCCGGCCCCGGCCCCGGCCCTGCCCTCTGGGCATGCGCACAGCTCTGCGCGCCTCCGCCCTGTGATTGGTGCGCCGGCGGGGCGGGCTCGCGGAAGGGGCGCGCGCCCCGCCCCCCTGCCGGGGCGCACGCGCGTTGCCGCCCGCGGCCCTTCAGGCGCGGCGCCCCCCCGAGCGCCCCGCCGGAGTGCGCGTGCGCGCCGGCGTGGGGCGCGTGCGCTGCTGGCGGGGGAGGCGGAGGGAAGATGGCGGGCGGCCGCGGGTCGTGAGGCGGCGGCGGCGGAGSTTGCCGGGGCCGGGAGGACGAGGCGGGCGGCGAGCTGTCGGTGGGGCGCGGAGTCCCGGAACGAGAGGCGGGCTGGGCGGTGAGTGCGGCTCAGTGCTGGGCGGGGCGGGTGAGCAGCCGGGGAAGCGCGGCCGCCTCCGCCATCTTTAGGCCGCGGCCCTGGAGCGGCGCGGCCGGGGCAGGGCGGGGACCGCCGGCGGGAACAGGGGAGCCCCGGGYCGGGGCGCTCTGGGGAGCGGTGAGAGCCGAGCTGGGGCCCAGCGCCGCGGCCGGGCCCCGTGGTGGGGTGTGCTCATGGGCTGGGCCTGGAAGCGGACAGCAGGGCCCCTGTCCYCTTCCACTGCACAGGTGTCTGTTGGTGGCTTCGCCCGAGTCTCTCAATCCTGGCTTTTTCTACTTATTTTATTATTTTTAATACTATTCTGGCTTCCGCCTGGGGTCCGAATGGAGATCGGGTTGTGACTGCTTTAAAGATAGGGCTGGGAAGCTCTGGCCTTTACGGACCGTGTTAGATACATCGAATTTTTTTATTTATGTAGTCCTTCACAAGGGTAGTGCTCTCTGTATTAAGGCAAAAGAAGAAAAGCCACAGACGTAGTATTTAAGGTTAGTATTTAAGCTTGTCATATGCCAAGTGAGATAACTWCATTTGCCAGTAAAGAACGGTCTTAGTTCTGTAGGACTAATAAAYATTGGTAAAAGGATGGGAAACCATTGTTTTCGGTTTTCTTATGGAACCTGYTGCTCACGTTTTGTACTGTATCTTGCTGTAGAACAGCACTGTTGTTAGAGTCTGTTSCCTGCAGTGTAATAACACACAGCCGTGTGCAGCAGACGCTTGTGCTGGCATGGTGGAGGGGCTGATGATCATGTGGTGCCACATTCCTCTGATTGAGACTCATCAGCCTGTGCATGGGTAGCAGACCTAGGGGATGTGTTCAGCTTGAATAAAATAGCTCAGTAGCTTTCCCTTGGAGAGAACTCATTAAACTTCCTGCCTTCTTCGGGGTGTGTGTTATTTCTCTCAGGCTGTTATGAATAAATAGTTGTTTAGCCTCAAATACAGTACTTTTAATATTAGCAGTTGCTTGGACATATCTATGACAAAATTGTCATAGGTAAGTAGTTCTGTGCTCTACAAATCTTGTACCTCATTATATCCTTGCTTGCAGTTTGTGGGTACTGTTTGGGAATCTGTTTTTCTGTGAAGGCAGCAGTCCCTCATCCTTCTTCCAGCATATGTTTTCTTCTGTGCTTAACTCAGTGATTTAACTTTTGTGCTTAACATGTGCTCTGTCATTCCTTTAAGAGAGGTAGTATTGTGTGTCAGAGAGTTTATAGTGTGCAAAAACTATTGTGCCAAAATACTTCAGGGTTCCCTGGTCCTAAGTTCTTTATCAAGTAAACTGCCATTTAATTCTCAGTGATTTGCTGCAATATTCTGCCATCGTTTTACTCTAAGAACATATAATTATTAAATGTGTTTCAAAAATYTGATTCTTAACATCTTGATCAGTTGTGTTGTAATAGTTCTAATGAGAAGATCTGAAAATGTGGATACTAAAAACAGATGAAAGTGTTGAAAGATTGGGGGGAGAAAAGAGCCTTAGAGCTGCAGAGAATGTTAGGTGTGAGTAATTGCTCCTAGAGCTGCTAAAAGCTTTTGACTCAAATATCAGTCACTACAGTGACAGGCTTTCCCTGTTGCCCAAAGTGTTGGTCCTCCAAAGTGTTGAACCCTTGGAACAGTAAATATAAGATTGTTTAAATTTAAATTTCTCTTTAGTTTTGTATTTGTGATATCAGCACAAGAAGTAAAAGCTGAATAATCCCAAACTGTGCTTGAGACAGAGGTAGTAGGAATGCCTTCTTTTGCTGCAGCAGAGAGACCTTGGTCTGAGAAGGGGATGAGAAGTCTCCTGTTTTGTTCCCATCCCTAGCAGAGGAGTCTTCTGACTCACCTGAAAAAAAACAGTCAGGGATAAGACATTAGGCTGAGTATGGAAGGAGCACAGTTTAAATTTGTACTGGGATGGTTCCATGCATTTCATTTTGTGCATTTGCTACCCAGCTATCTAGGGAATTTCAGGAGTTSATTCAGTGACACTGGAAATGAAAATTATTTTGGCCTTGCTCAGATAGAGGTTATAATTTAGCAAACTACTTGTAAAAACAAGCTGGAAGCTATCTGCAGTGTGTTTGTGAATTTTACAGAATTTGTTCTTTGCCATGTTTACATTCCTGATACTGGATTGTTATGTTATTGGAAATAAAAATCCAGAAACTTGGGCTGGTTGGTGTAGTTAATACAGAAACTGAACATTGTTAGAGCTTGGTGGTGGGAGGAGATGTGCTGAGGGTCTTTCAGAAGAGTCAAACCTTAAGATAACTTTGGTTTTTCCTTCTTACCATAGAAAATATCTGAAGGTAAGGGCAGAGAAGCAGAGTTTTTGGTAGCCTAACTGGTTTCGATTTGTGTTTTGCTAGTAATTTTACTTCCGTTTGGAGCATCCATGGTCCCCTATTTTCCAAGYGGTGCTAAACTTCCCAGCAATCTGTTCTTGCTCACTACTATTTTAAAAAGCTACTCAGCATTTCATCATGTCCCTTCTGGTTGAACCAGCTCTCCACACTGGGGCTGGGTGTACCAGTGCTGCTGTTGTGAAACTGCAGTGTGGATTGAAGTGTGTGTTTAGCAGGAAAGCAGCGAGCTGGCTGCTCTGGTGTGGCAATGGCACTTCTGCTACCAGGCTGCTGTCGAGGCAGTGTCTGCAGTGATTGCAGGTCTTGCCTGGGGCTGTGTCTGCACAGCACACTCTGTGTGTGGAGGSTACTGGAGACCAAGTTACTCAGTGYTGTGAGRCTYAGTTAACTGCTCCTGCTCTGCCTCTGCACCACAGCTGGGCTTCTGTTCTAAGCACTCACTCATTGTGGCTTAGAAAAATCCCATTTTCTCTCACCAGCAGAAGGAAAGCATCTCTGCAGTATAGAATGTCACTGTTGTCTAACCCTGATAAAGCTTGTCTTGTTTCCAACAATTACATATGAGTGTTCTTACACTTAYAGATAGAATATTAAAAAGTATGAGMAGTGTTTCACATTCTTTAGACACAWAAACGTTTCTTCATCTCATATCTTTCCCAAGTAACCTTGGTATACTTTTTTCTATCAGGAAAAGAGTTAGAACTTTATCTTCAATTTCATCTTTCCTTTAAATAGKATTTTTCCCCATACACTATTGTTAAATCTGAACACTTCTCATTTTCTGTTCACTCTGTTGATTTTGCTGCGAAGAACAATAACGTGCATATGAGCTCTTCGGTGCTATTTAAATAGTCTTCAGAATAGTGAAGTGTATTGGTTCAAAAAAAATAAATTCTATTGACTTTTGAAGCTTTGAAAATATGATCAAATAGTAAATTTTGTAGTTGTAAATTTTATTAAACCTAGAATTTTAGGTCCTTTTAAATAATTAAAATGACGGTATTCTTCTGCCTGTCCAGAAGTTGCTGCAGTGGGGCAGGTGGCTGCACAGGGGGGCCCTTTCTGAGCAGAAAGGGGATGTTTGTGTTGCTGGCTCACTTTGCTGTTTTGGCCTGGATGTTGAAAGGATTCTGGAAGCAGTGAGGAGGGAAAGAGGACGTGGTGGCACATCCCTGTTGTCACTGACCTGGGGTGCTCTGGGTGATGGTGAGTGTGCTGGGAGGCAGCAGACACCCTTCTGATCTCACAGGGCAGCTCTGCTGAAAATGCATCCCTGAATTATGGTCATRTCCACAGTACCAGGTTTTAATCTGAAGCAGGTGGTCATGAAACTTGGAATTTAGGTGGCTCTTAGTGACTCTTACCTGTGACTTCACCCAAAAGTGGGTGCCATGAAGTTCAGCAGTCTGGCAGGACAGGCCAARAGCAGTTTTGCCACTAGAACTATAKATTTGTTGGCACTGATCAGTTCTTTATAATAATGTTTTATATAATTCAGTATGAATACTGGGGTACATGAATTAATCCATGTTTCTGCAGTTTAAGCATTTGAGGATTCCTTTAAATCATTATCCCTAATCCAAAAGAAACATGATACAAAAGCATATGGTAATGTGTGTTTTTTGAAAGAGGCCAGAGACTGGATAACAAGGAATGGGTTTGGTACAGTTCTGTGTTCATGGTGCAGTTTTGGCAGCACAGTGCTGCCACAGTATTTTATTTACTGTGAGTACAGGAGTACTCATCTGCAGTTCTGGCTTTGAGAGGAGCTGCACTTTGAGCTGGTTAAGCAGCAGCACAGCTCCAGCTGATGGAAGTGCTGCATTTGCATCCTCAAGGCTGTGGATCTGCAGCAATCTGGCATGGCATTGCTGAGTGGTAACTTCTCCTGCTTCTGATCCTTTGTGTTTCCTCCTGGGTCAGTGGAGTCATTCCCTGGAATTCTCAGTAGTCACTTGCTTGCCAGCCTGCTCTGAGCTTTGACCAATGTTAGCTAAAATGGTCTCTGACACTGAGCAGTTTTTAGGTGCATGTGCAGTGTGGCCATCAGTGTTTGTGTTGGCTCGAAGGAGGGGTCATRGGAGGGAACACACAGTTGGGGTCAGGGCACAGCTGCTTTGGTTTTGGTCTCAGCASTTTTGGTTTGGGTCATTCAGTTCCCTCTCAGCAATTCAGTGCTGCAGTTCCCTCAGTAGCTATTGCTGCACTTAAATTGTGTGGTCACAAGAAGCAGCAAGGACTGCCCTTGTCCTCCTTCCCCCATCCCAGTRAAAATCAACACTTACCTTGGGAAATTTCTTCCTATTGGGCTGTGTTTGTAAGCAAACCTTTGCACCTCTTTGCAGAGACTGGTGAAATGTTACAATTCTCCCACAAGAAAAATTTGGGATTGTGCAGAATTGCAAGGGAGGAGGAGGGCAGAYTGAATGAGTGTGTTCATTCTGCAGTGCTTGCACTGTTCCTCAATTACAGAATTTGGAGCTAAAGTCATACTAGAATCAGTCATCAAACCATATTTTGCAGTCTTTTTCTATGGATGGATACARATATTTTGGTCTCCTTAGCAAATCTAAACCCAATAAATGAAGTAGCTATTTCTAGTARTATCTTTGTGGGCTCCTGACTAATACAAGCCACAGCTGCCAAGCTTTCTGTGTAGTAAAATGAAAATRCTGGCCTGGAACTGGTGATGAAAGTGCTGCTTTTGGCAGGAAAACTTGCTGATATTCTCAAGGCAGGAGATAACAAGTAGGAAAGAAATGCCAAGAGATTTTAGACTTTTGGAGAACTCCAGCTTTCAAAACTGAAGCCCTCTGGTGAGAGGCTGAATTGTTCTCGTGGGGAGCTTGATGACTCTTGTGTTTAGGGAGAATCTGACACTGAACCCTTTCTCTTTGAAAAGCTTTGTGTGAGTTTGACTTTACTGAGAAATGTATTGATRCAGAAGATGATCACATGCTTTTGTTGAACTCTACTAAATGGTAAAAACAAAGGCTGTTTACTAAAGAATTTAAATGTGGGTTTTTTAGCAGTATATATATATATATATCTGTATATATCTATTTATATATATTCATAATCATATAAAGGCTCATAATCCACAAGCCAAGACCAGAGAACACACTTGTGGAAAAGACTGGCTCTGTGATTCCAGTTAAARGAGTGCATTTCTAATTCATTTCCAGTTGTATGAGATGTGTATGCATCACCCATCACTTTAGAAGGTGTTCTAGTATTGAAAGTTTCTTGTTCTAGAAGAAATATCTAGGTTGGTTATGATAAAAAATAGGTGAAAATTTCTGACAAAACTTAGGACTGCTCAAGTSATATCTATAGTTTTAYACACTGACAGCTTGAAACTACCATAAACAGCACTGTTTATTTTTTCCTGTTGTAACTTTGTTCCTCATGGGATTGAACCCATGAGGAACAATCTTCCTCACAAATCCTACACACGACTGTGGCAAAAGAATAATTTGCATTTATGCTAGACTTTCAAATCTTAACTGAAGCAGAGTGAGAAGCTRCAGTTCTGAAGACCTTCACATAAATAATCTGTTGTCAGAACTTTATCTGATCAAAATAGTTTTAAAGTGCTGTTTTCTTTGACTGTTTCCTTAATTTAGCAGATGTTTGATCAGATTTGTTGTTGGGGTTTTTTATTTGTTTTTAACTCCTTGGCTTCAACAGTRMGACAGAAATGGGGAGCATTGATAATTAGCAGGGTTCCTCAGGCTTATTTAGCAGCATTGTGTGATTCAGTAATGTTTGAATTGTTTGCTGGAATTCCACTGCTTTTGCTTAACGAGTTCTCTTCATTAGCTCAGTCTAGGCATTACAACTGGAGGTATTAATTTGCATATCTGGCTATAAACATAGTTACTAATTTAGCTGCTCTGCTGTTGGGGCAGATTATATGTTTCTATCTTGGATAAGTATGTGTGCATCTGCTGCATCTTTCTATGAAAAGAGAATTAAAAAAATCCCTCAAAAAATCTTCTTGAATATTGTGAGGAAAATATTGTAGGTAGTATGATATAGGCCATTTATTCTGCAGTGTGGATGTACATTTGTTTAGTCTCTTACACTGAATACATGAGCTGTGTAAATAACCTTGAGGTGCCCAGAAGATGAGGGCTCTRTTGCACCAAGTCTCCATCTCTGGATGCAGGTTAGGGTATGGACATTGGTGGTGAATGGATTTTAACATTAAAATATGCAGTGAAATAAAAAGTTCTTTTATCTTGGAGTTTCTGCTGAAGTATGAAATCGCTTTTAGAGAGAGAAGTAGAAAAAGGATCTTTGAAATACGGTTAWTAACTGCTGAAAAACATTGCATTTAGTTGTTCTTTGGGTTTTTTTTTTTTAACTTTCTTACACTTCTCACCATATAAAGGCACATTTTTCCACATGATCACACATGATAGCACTATCATCCTGCCCCCTGCTTACCCCTCCCAGACTTCAGTTGTGTAATTAGAGAAACTTAAGACTCTCTCCTGCCTTTATTTGGCCCAGAAACTGGTTATGGCAAACAGCTTTGCTTTGCCAGAGGATGGGCCTGAGTAACACCAAAGGGGGAGAGAAGGGCAGGGAGAGAGCACTCCTGGGATCATGAAGTAAAGATTYTCTTCATTCCGTTGATGTTTGCAACTTCTCTTCTATGCAAAAGYAAATGTTGCAAGAGTTCTGGATATGTTTGGTAATCATGTAACAGATAAAGGTTGTGAAAAGTAAATCTTTGTAACATGTTACAACTCTTAATTTCTGAATTTTACTAAAAAGGCTTTGCTGTCTTGCCGGCATTGAATTTGCAACTCTTAGGGTCTCAGACACTCAACTATGTTTAGTGAATAAAAATGTGTGTTTCTGTCCCATACTGTGACTGAGGAGAATGAAGCTGTTGCCAGATTATATGGACTTTTTTTTCTTAATCATCAGAATTTCAAAAGGTTGTTCTGGAAGCAAAGACAATTTGCTGTGTTTCCCTACTTAAGTTTTGCTGTAGAAACTGCCACAATCCTTCTGGTCCTTTTCCCTTCCACTGGCAATAAAGTGCTCTGAAGAATGTTTTTGGAGAATTTCATGTCACTCTTTCCCCTCCTCTCTTGTTTGTCCCTGTCCATCCCATAATGTACCTAACAGCAGTACTTGAGTCAAGAGGGACTGGAGGAGTGGGTACCAGGAACACCTGGAGCTCTGCAGAGTTCTCTGTGGGCAGGCAGAGCCTCTGGGGTTTGTAGGAGTTCCACAATGAGTGGCTGCTCCCAGAGAGCTTCAGTCAGTGCCAGGGGAACAGGAAATAGCAGTGTGCTCCTCACTCAGAAGCCCAACTGCTTATTGGATGGAACTGCATCTCACAGAGTCAGCTCTGACTGTCTGCTCACTGAGTTTGGATGTTACAACCAGCTGAAGAGTGTCTTGATATTTAGGATTAGCAAGGATGACAGGCTTCTTTTTTTTTTTAATTACTTTTCATACATAATTTTTTTAGTATTTGTCATGGCATGTTGATGTGTTTTAAACATCAGCCCTAAAGTTTTGTTTCCTGACAGAGTAGCAGCTCCAGGGTTAGGCAGCATCAGTAATCACTTCAGTGTGAAAACCAAGCTGTGAGACTTCAGCTGGTTRAGATGAATTGCTGTTATCACAGGGACTCACAATAAAAGACAGTTCAGGTTATAATGCAGGTCTTGATAAATGCTAAGCAGCAGCTGAAATAAAGGGGTAYTTGGGAAGTTTAGAGGAAGGAAGAATGTTTTATTAAAAAAAAATATTGTGAGTAAACTTGAGGGTAAAMCCAAGGTATTCAATCAGTAATAGTAAAATTATGGCAGCAAACCAAATCCTGTCTCTTTTAGCTGAGGAGCAATCGGTGTCCTCATGCTGCATGTGCTTGTTTCYATGCTTGTTTTGAAGGACAGCTCAAGAAACTGTAGCTCACAGAAGTTGCTTTTGTGAGGCACAGAAAGGCAGTGATTCCTGGCTGTTCACTCATGAAAGCAGTTCTCTCTGCTGCAGCCAGAGGGGTAAAGCAGGAGCTGTTTGAGTCCTGTGAACTGAAGTATTTTGAGGKGTTTTTAATGTATGTAAGCACATGATCTCCTGTCAATATGTCTGCTTTGGAATTAAGGGTTCAGCTTGAGCATAAAATAAGGAATGTTTGTCATTTGATTATGAGGTATTTGTTGAGTACTAGAAGTCCAGAATTTGAAGGAAGTGTTTAAAGCAGGTGAAAGTGTGTGTAGCTTACCTGCAGCTCAGCAGGCTCAGCTGTTGAAGCTTATCCCCCAGCTGTAAGGAGAATTCCAGACTGGCTGTTTGAAAGTGTTCTCCCTTGGGATTTTGGGTAGCTGCATTTGTCTGTCAGTTTGCTCTCCTGTTTCAGAAGTTCTTGGGCAATGTGTGTTTTTATGTGAAACATAAAGGTGTAGGCCCTTTTTGTCAATTCAATATTAAGCACTCCTTTCCCTGCAGGGATTAAATAAACCYTTTAACTCCTAAACTGCATCAACATAATCCCATTTTGCCATGTTGTGTGTTCTGTCCTTTTAGACTCTATGCAGTGTGTGTATGTGTTCAGGTTCTGTTGAAATCCAAAGGTTTGAAATACCTGGTGAAACTGGGCATCATGAAAGTACAGAACTGAAGGTAAAGAGGAAAAAAAGTGCTTCTGCATTTTAGGTTTTTGGTCATGCCAGTGYAGTAGATTTTGGACTGCATAAAACAAAAAGCTTTGGGGTATTTCCAAATTAGATCTGTGAGCCTTTTGGGCAGAGTGGTTTATTGTGACTTAGACAATTATGAATTAAAGTATGTTTCTGCAATTTTAATGAAAAATGAGATTTTCATTTTAATTTTTACATTTTCTATTGGAGCACAATGACTGGAATGGGGAAAGCTGCTAAATTCTTTCCCTTGATTTGCATGGGGTCAGGATTTAAACCCCATTTCTAGGAAAGTTTGGTTCACAAATACAATACAGTGGAGAATGGTTGCAGATGTGTGTTGGGAGCAGAGCAGCAGAGCCCAGGGAAAATGTGCTGGCTGCAGAGAATAGGGATGTTGCATAAGAGCAGTTGTATAACACAGGGCAGTGGTTTTGCCTTGACTTTGTTGATTTGCTGTRTTCTGGACCTCCAGCACCTGTAGATAATTAAGGAGTCTCTCAAACTGTAAGAATGGTTTTGGTTTAAACTTCCTGTGCTCACATCTGCATGCCTTGTAGAAAATCTTTTGAGATATGCATATAAAAATGCACAAAAATGCATGCTGCAGTGCCTTTACATAATTCTAAAGCAGGATAAAATTCTTAAATATTCAGAGGTCAAGAGCCTTACACAGGTTTTTTTACTGTTACAGGKCTGCTTTTGACTAAAAAGTTGGGCAACTTTGTACTTCATTATTGAATCTAGTTTTTTAATTCATTTTATGATCCTGCTTAATACACCAATTCTCTCTTAATCAGTGGGAAAGATGCCATTATATTCTAATGAAACAGCTTAATCTGTCTCAAATCTGTTCTGAAATAAAAATAATACAACCTACATGTAATAAGAGAAGTACTCAAAATTACTTGAGATTTTTGATTTTTTGTCTAACAAAGTTTTAGAATTTTCAGACATTGGGTCATCTTGTTTAATGAATCTGATTAAATGTTTTTCCAGTGCAGCAGGAGATTAAAACACAGAGCAGTTGGGGGAATTGGTCAGATTAATCTGTTTTCACTGCATCTGCAATTTGGCAAAGTGGTTTGTTATTTTTTTTGGTATTTTGTCAGTGTTTTCTGAGTGGATTTACCTTAGTGCTTGAGGGAAATGCAAGATTAATCTTTTCTTTAGAAAAATGATGGCATCTGAATGGAGCAGAACCCAAATCTCCTCTGCTGTGAGAGATTAATTCATTGACAGACATGCAGATTACTTTTGGCATATTTCAGCTGTATCTTCAGGAAACTGTGGTAGAAGCTTGCTGCTGCTGCTGGTTTTGCAGTGGCTTTGGTGATGATTTGCTGATCCTTGTGCAGGTTTTAAGCACACCTGCAGCTCTCCTGCTCCATTCCTATCAGTAAGTGAAGCAAGGGAGATGTAGAAACTCTGAAAACAAATCTTTTCCTCAAGTTCATTTTCTGTTTAAAAGAGAAATTATTTTGGGTCTATCTCATTTAGTTTAAARTATTTGGAAGACAGTGTATTTAAATGGCTTGCAGAAATGAAGACTTTTTTTTTCTGTGTAACCCCCTGCCTGGAAATTCTGTGATTTCAAGAACTTGTCTGTCACTCTTCTCAATCTTTAACCAGGATGGCTGGCTCTGTTTCTGTGTAGTGGAGGAATGGTGTGTGTGCATGCATTTTTAGTAACTTCTTTAATTTTCTAAAATGTGGTTGCTAAAGATGGCAAAAATGTCTGGGATATATCTTTTCACATAATTCTTTKGCACTGGGAAGAGGTGGGATTCCCAGAAAAGGAAAGGCTGGATGAGGAGACCAAGAAAGAGCTTTCCTCAGGAAGGAGAAGCCATGGAAGGATCCTSTGCTGGTCTGCAGAGCAGAGATGCACATTTTCCCAAAGGACAAAAGAAAGGCAGCTCTTTTGGAATGCAAATATTAAATGTTGATACTCTGAAGGAGAGGGAAAGGAATAACACTGAATTGTATTGATATGATTATTCTTCAGAACAGGTGTGTTTTTTTCAGATGGAGTTACAGTTGACTAYTGACAGTAGGACTTCTTAATCTTTAAAAGGAGGTTAGTTATCTGTACATTTTAGATGTAAAAGTGCTTTGCTAATCAAAGATGTACTGAACAATAAACGTGGTGAGGTGCCTTTGCATTGTGGTGTTCTTAGGCCTCAGGAAACTGAGATGGTTCTTCTCCAATCCTGCCTTTCACTGAGTGTGTCCCAAACCATGCTTTGAACTCCTGTGGGCTGTTGCAGTGCAAATAACTGCTGTTAATTCTCACTGTTTCTGTACAAGTGCTTGTTTTGGAGTCTGTGTGTACTTTATAATAGMACTAATACACATTTGAAGAAGTGTTATATAGATACACTCAGGAAATTRGAACATTTMTGTCTGGAACATGTGTTTTCACATAATTCTTTTGCACTGGGAAGAGGCTGGATGAGGAGACCAAGAAAGAGCTTCYCTCACTCTTTCCTCACTCATTTAGCACTCCCTTTTCCTTTGCTGCTTTAGCCATTTCAGGCAATTTCAGTTTCAGTGTGTTGTGTTTGGTGAGCAGCTTGTGAGGGTTTGCAGAGTAACTGCTGCTTGCACTGCAGCACAACCTTCTTTGCTACCATGTGGAGACATACTCTTCTTTTGACATCTTCAGTTCATAACTCACTGTATTCCACCCAAGTTTCTTTACCTTCAATTAAAAATACCTATTAAATAGGCAAGGATGTTTTAGTTCCAGTTAACTGCATTTCATTAATGATGAGCTTTATTTTTTGCATAAACCATATGAAATATGTCAAGATTATGCATAAATCAGGCCTTTCTCTTTGTAATATTGAGCTACTATAAGTAGTGATGTATTTAATATAAGCCATTTTACTCTCAGCTTTAACCAGTTTGGTGGTTTTAGTTTGGTTTGAGTTGCCTAATTTGTTTTATTTTGATTTAGTGAAGTTATGTGTGAAATGCTGTGGTTGCATGATTGAAGTGGCAATCTGTCAACTTTCAGAACTTGATGCAAGTTTCATTTTTATATAAAAAGGAACAACCATATCCAAATAAGATGATGAAGTGGTAAGGCTGCCACATTAAATGCCAGTATTACTTTYGTAGCCTTACTTGGGTACCTTAATTCAGTGGTAACCATTAGTAATTGACTGATACTGTGACTTTTTGCTCATTTTACAAAGCAAGGAAACTRCCCAAATCCATCTGCTTTTACTCCATGCTGCTCTGGGTGGGAGATTTTTGAGAGTATTTTCATTTTTAATTCTGTCCTCCAGTGACATGCCTGGTTGCTTGATGGCATTAACAGACCTGGCATCCTTATGGCACCACCACGGAGGAATGAAAGGCTTGCTCTCTATYCCCTAATCCATTTATGACTCAAAAYGTGTGAGCCTTTGAAGGGGTCTTCAGGRGGACAGGAAGTGAAAAACTGATAAGGATGCATGGAAAAATTTAATATAGAAATAAACYTAGTTCATATTACAATAAGGGTGTAATGAATTAGAAGAAAAAGCAGTTGCTTGGTAACATTACTGTCCAGAAACAGTAAAATGAGAGGTGACTTATGCCAGATGTTAGAAACAAATCTTGCTGTTGCTTCTAATTGTGTGAATTAAGAAAAATGTGGCTTCTTCCATTTAAAYTCCTGCTGATGGACTCTAAAATAAAGTTTGGTTCTTTGCTTAAAATAGGAAATGGGATGTTAGTACATTGGATTGCACAGTGTCCTCTGACATTTGTTTGCATGTTTCTGCTCACACTGCCAATACAAAGGAGCTTTAGCTAATAGACATGCTGAATTCTGACATTGTAGTTGATAAAAAACATCTTAAGGAGAGTCTGCTGAGGCTTTGGTTTGTCCCAGCAAAAGACCAAGWAGGATACTGATTACCATTAAATGGGTATTTTTCTCTGACTCAAATAGAGGTCTTTGGGAAAAACTGCTCTGGTTTCATGTGAGAATTGTGTGCCAAAACAATTTCTTTCTAAGGCTGCTTTGTCTGGGAGCTTCACTTGCTGTGCATATGCACTAATGAACGTACACACATTTTTTTATGTATCTATTCCTATATGATATACTGGTCATACACACACGTGATGTGATGAGGATATTATGTGGATAAAACATAATATTGGAAGCAATTATTAGAAGAAAATGGTCCTAAGCAGCTGGATAAACRATGCTTTTCTCAGAGTTTGTAAATGCAGGTAGAAGGCTTTTCATGRTAAGAGGCAGTGATCTCAAAACTTGAAGAAACAGAATATAAATGCTTAATTTTTCTGATCCTGTGCCATCTCTCGTCATGTCGTTGTAGTCGTGRTGTCACTTGTTGTGTCAGAATCATGAGTGTGGAAGGATCTGGAGGCATGCAGAGGTGTAATTAATGTGTTTATGCTTTTGGTCCTGCTTTTTGCTGCTATGGATTGCACCTTCAGTGAAAGATGTTTGTGCTGATTTAAGCTGGACTCTGGTTGGACTCACCTACAACTATTGCAATTTAAATTGACCCATATCACACTTAATGTTGTATTTACCAATGATAGTAAYGCAGAAAATTTCTTCAGCAGATTATTTTTTTTCCTGGAACATGACAATAAAGTATTAACTGGCTGCTTTGCTGTGTTTCCCTAAAAAGGGATTTTGGGTATGTAACGTTTTCTTGCAGATATAGCTGATCAAAAAAATTTTGGAAGCCCCAGCACAGATCTTTGCCTGCATTCCTGGTCTCAGTTCTTGACATTTATTTTTGCATTGCCTATTAGAGAGTAGAGATGCATGGTTGAGAAAATACCTTCTTCCCTCTGGTTTAGAGCCCTAATTGGTGTAAGGGAGTGTCAAACTTCAGACTTGAGGAAGAGTAGTACTGGAAATTTCATTGGGTTTCTGGGGCTTCTTGTGGTGTGTTGCTGGGTTTTGTGGGGTTTTTTGATTGTTAGGTTTTATCCTCTGACTGTTGAATAACTGCATTTATGAGACTTAATGGACTTGTATGTTTAGTGCCAGCTTCTGCTGCTCGTTTGAAGAAACCACTTTGTCTTTTCCGATATAAACCCCCAACAACAAAGTTTTATCTTTGAAACTTAACCCTTGAAACCTTCTTTACAAGGGCTTGGTATCTCTTGCCAAGAGAATTCCAGATGGTGTTAGGGGAAGTTGAAGTAATTGCTGTGTGAGAACATTTGGATACCTTGTTTCAGGCAGCCTGGGTGTAGCAGTAGCTGTGTGTGTGGAGTGGGAGTTTGGGGGCAGTCAGACACACGTGGGGACTGCTTACAGCACCTGGATGTCTGCAGGGGGGCAGCTCTCAGGCAAATGAGCCCTCCAGCCACCAGGTGAAGGTTTGAAAGCTGGGTTTTTCTGTAAGCTGTTGTCTCTTCCCCCCTTTCATTGCAGTTACCAAGTTGGTCTAACAAGATGCTCCACCTGCCAAAGGTTTTGAATTTCCTTASTGCGTTTAAGGAAATGTGCTGGTTTAGTTTGAACTTGTTTGTGTGGCTGGAGAACAGTTGTGATGGCTTTAGTGGGAGTTGTTTGAGTAGCWGGAGCTGGCTGCTGCAGGTAGCTTGTTTTACACTGATAGCATGAAAAGGAGAGWGTGAGCCCTGAGTTTGCAGAGCTCTGTGCCAACAAACTGCCTGACACTTACTTAAAGGGCAGCCTGCCCCCAGTGCTTAGAAAGAATCAAACTCTGTGCTGCTGTTAAACAGTCTCTTCTAKCTAACATTTCTATCTTAGCTTTCTTTTGCTACTTAAAAAGGGAAATGTTTTTGAACTACTGGGATCAAAAAAAGCGAGATAAAATTTTAAAATTGGCAGCAAAATGACTTTTCAGCTCTTTCAAATTGAGGATACAAGTATTTTGGCTACTTAGGAAAGTACATTCATGAATTTAAAAGCAGATTATGCAATTTTTTAAAAAAGAAATCTGCTATTTCCTTTTTCTTATTACATGCACTTTGCTTCTCTGTAAGCACTTAACCCTTTGTGCAAAGGATAGTTTCTAGGTGTTTCTGAATTCCCTTAATGACAGTGCTTTTGGTTGCTTTTGGTTAAAATGTTCTCCAAAGTGAGTTTAGGATGTGGGGGACAATATGTTCAAAATTAAGTTTGAACTTTCATTGGTTCAGGATGTGTCAGTGTCTATTCAGAAGTAGTTATATGCTTTAAAGACTGTGTATAKTGTAGTTTTCAGCTCTGAAGGAGTTGCTGTGATCTCACCATTTAAGGATTKCTTAGACTGAAAAAATGAGGTTTTACACTCATTTCCCTCTGTCAGAAAAATTCTGAATATTCACATTTTCTCCTTGCCCCTCACATTTTCTTGACATTCTCAGTGAGTCTTAGTTATATTTACTAATCTTTGTTAAATGTATAATTAATTTATTGTGCATGGAATTGAAAATATACCTACAGGTTGAATGTGATCTGTGGTCCATTTACAAGAAGCTGTGGGAAAGGAGTGTCATTTTATTTTTAGCTCAAAGAATAAGATGTAGAGTCAACATTTGAAAACTTTTTCTCTTTTAATAGCTAAATTAATTTATTATTAATGTGGTGTCTACTCCTTTTTTTATACTGAATCTGAAATAGCCTATGTTGATGGTTCTTGCCATTTCTTGCATTTATTTGTACTGTTTCACTGAGGACATTCTTTTCCTATATGTTTTTAGTTTAGGAATGGGAATGCAAACTTAATAGTTACGTATTTCAATGCAGGTGTCCTCCTGCTAAAAAACAAAAGTATTTACCTGTTAGCTTCTAAAATCTGTTTGACCATCAGACATTGAAAACACATTCTTAGGTTTCAGGAATGACCCCAAAAGAATTTCTATTAGTAGGGACTATTCGAAAAAACAATTTTACAAGTCCAGGACCTTTTACTGTGTCAGGAATAAGCACCTTCAAATTTCTGTTTATTCAAACAGTAACAACATACCCCCCCAAAAAATCAGATCTTGGTCTGATATGGCTTCAGTACTACTAATTTAATTTAATGTGGTTCTAGAAAAAAAAAATCCTAACCAAGAAATTGTGGGTTCAATTCCTGCCTTTTGCTCCTTTGATGTGTTGGTGTTATGTAGCACGGGGGAAAAATGCTAATTATTCAGAGGAATCTGCAAATGCTTTTTTGCCTAGAAATGGTAATTTCTGAAGCTGTTACTCCTCCTTGTACCCTTAAGTTAGGAGAGGTTGTCCCAGTTTAGGGCAAATTTAGGAGGAAGGCTCCAGATGGGATCCTTCTGGGAAGTAAACCGAAATGGTTCCTCCCCCTACTAGTTCGGAAAAAAATCTCCTTAGAGATGAGTGGAACAAACTATTTATTTAACAAAGTGCCCACAGACATAAAAATGAATCACATGAAACAGTAAAACCTGGCGAAATTCAGGAAGGTCCTTGCTGTGAGAGCTCGGCTCACTCAGTCTGTTATCAGCCCCTCCGGCGCTGGAAAATGCCGGCCTGGGCTCGGTGGGCCTCAGATGTGAGCACCCGGTGCTCTCGTGAGTTTTCAGTCCACAGCAGGTTTAAACAGTCCCAAGAAAAAGGGAAAAGAACCAGTCCAGGAAACTTCTCTGCCCTAGCTAGCTAAACTAACTACAAGCAAAAGAGATCTGTCCCACTGCCTGTCCGTGCTTCAGAACAGTCCAGGGGCTTCTCTTTCTCCCCCTTTGCTCTCGGAACCAGCGTTAAAGGTACAGAACACAATATCCAACATAGAGCAGGCGATCTGGGGATACGGGCATCACAAAGTCACCCTAGGCCAGAGGTGCTGAGGGGGTTTGTCATTGCTGTGTGATGAGGCMGTGTTTCCCTGTGCAGCCCCAGCAGCACGCAGCCATGGCCACGGAGATCGGCTCCCCGCCGCGCTTCTTCCACATGCCGCGCTTCCAGCACCAGGCGCCGCGGCAGCTCTTCTACAAGCGGCCCGACTTCGCGCAGCAGCAGGCCATGCAGCAGCTCACCTTCGATGGCAAGCGCATGAGGAAGGCTGTCAACAGGAAAACCATCGACTACAATCCTTCTGTAATCAAGTATTTGGAGGTTAGTCAAGGAATTTTCTGGTTTTCTTCAGAAATGTTTTTTTTTTTCCTTCCGGATATTTGGGGTTGTGATTTTTGGTTTCCACAGAGCAGGCCGGAATGCTGGGAGATTGTAGTGGTTTCAAGTTCGCCAATTTTTGTTTCTCAAAATTAGTGTCATAGTCTGAGTGTCTCTTAGAATTATTTACTCTCTTTTTGCTGTGAGTTAGGATTAGGATAGAAGCACAGCAGGATCAAACCTAAAAGGTATAAAGACAGGTTTATTAACACAACTACAAGAGAAATAACATTACTAAGAATCAGAATAAAACCTTCCAAACACTTCTCCTTCCCCCTACAAGTGTTCACTTTCCTCATTGGTGACATAAAGAAACAAAACCTGGAATTTGCAGTCAGTTTCACCACTTTAAAATAGTCTTTCATCAGTCTGCAGGGAGAGGAGCCTCTCYTAGAAATYGCATGGAGACATCACCRCAAGAAACAGTTCTCTGGTGGCTCTCATGTCACAAATCTGCAGCTGCCCAGAAACTGCAAACTGGGAATTCCCTCCCACTGGCAGCTTTTCCCACAGCTGCATATGGGCCATGGACTTGGGCACACTCACGGGGGATCATTTTTAAAGATGAGCAGTTACAAAAGCAAAGKATTTTTTCATCTTGAGGAACAGAGATCTTTTCTCTTTGTAGGGGCAGATCCTCATAATCTCTGTTCRAGCTTCTAGTGAAACCACAGCTACTTCAATATTTACTTACTCCATCACAAATGCCTTTGCTTATCTCTACAATTTAAATACTCTCGTCATCTCCCCAACCCATATTTTTCCAGTTTAAAGGGATATTCTAGCATATTACAGTCTGTTACCAGTGGCTYACAAAARACTTTCAGCCCAAAAACCAAGGCATCTCYTTATCTCAAATGYCACTCTTCCTTAACTGACCCTGATATCTTCAGTGTCTCTTTACCTGATGGAAGGTGGCAGTGCTGGGGCTGGAGCCGGGATCTCTCTCTCAGCTGGGCTTTCCCCCCGTCTGTGCCCCGCTGCCCGGGGGTGTGGTGAGCTCAGCCCGGGCCTCGATGGAGGTGCAGGGTAGTGGCAGATGTCAGCAGCCTCTTGGGCCGGGCCGGGCCGGGCCAGGCCGTGCTCTCCTCCCCTCCCTGTGCCCGGCAGTGACCGGGCCTGATCCGCCGAGAGGCTGCGGCGGCAGGGCCCGGCCCGCCAGGCCCGGGGATCGTGCGGCATAGCAGGGCCAGCCCCGTTTCCTGTCCTGAGGCCAGGAGGAAAAGGAGTTTTCCCCGAATTCCTCTGATTTTTAACCTTTGTAGCCCAGAAGTGCATCCCATATTTAATTGGTCGATCAAGCTGTCAACATTTTGCTGTAACTTCCTTGGAAAAAAAATCRCATCCRTGCTAAACCAGCACAGAGATCTACYGCTGYATTTTCAACCACARTTACAACTGCTTGTAAATTYGTTATTGKGAAYAAAAAAAGGGAGGTTGAGTGTTGGCAATAAAACTGCATGTGGTTTGTATTTTGTGTAAATACCAACTTTTGCATCTTGAAATTCYGAGATGGCATGCAGTTGGATATCTTGTGTAATGTTCTGACTTTTCATAAAAATCTGATTATTAATAATGTAGTTGTTCTTATTTTTGTTCTGAAATAGAAATTTCCCAARATGGAAGATGAACCATTACCCCTTCCCCTCCAAAATCAGGACACTAAAACTGTTTTCTCATCATTTTACTAAATAGCTCTTCATCTTACAGTGTGGCTTCTGAAAGTCATTTCTATACWGTTAAGAAATAAAGAAAAACTGAAATGTTAAGTCCTATTGAAGAAATGTTTCTGTAAAAATGCTTATTTAATTCACCTAATGGGATAGCACTTCTTAAGAAATACAATTTTCTCATCCAAAATTTACTCTACAAGTACTGGATGTTACTCTGGAAGAAACAGAATGAAATCTAAATACGGGCATTGTTGCAGCTGCAAGAGCAACATTGCAAAAATGTGCTGAAATTAATTCCATCTGCTATGGCCAGTGCGTGGCTACAGCTTATAGGTGTTAACAGTTARGTTTTCTTAATACCTAATCCATTATCTTCTAAGATCTTTTTGACCATTTAAAACACATTCTTATGTTTCAGAAATGCCCCAAAAGAGATTCTATTAGGAGCGTACTATTCTAAAAAACAATTCCAGTAGTCCAAGACCTTTTTACTGTGGCAGGAATAAACACCCTCAATCACAATATATTAAAAAAAAAATCAGATCTCTTATCTGCTGGCTGCAGTACTACTGATTTAATTTAATGTGGTTCTAGGAAAAAAAAAACTAACCAAGAAAATGTGTCATTTGCTCTTGGCTTAAGAAATTGTAGCAAACTGTRGTGGTGGGATGTTTTACCTAAATTGTAACTTATTTCCAATATGTGCATACATCCAAATCAGTAGGTCACTAGCACAAAGTAATTTAATTCTTAATTCATGAGAAGTGTTTTTGAAAAGGTTTTGTTTGACACCTCACAAAATTTAACTAATTGAAGGCATTGTTATCCCTTGGTCTTCCAAGTTTCAGCCATCTGAAAGCATTGTCTTTATGTTTGTACTGCTGAAGGTCCCTTTGTAGCTCGTGCTGCTGTGTGGATTTCATGGGGAGTTCATCAGTGCAGCTGCTTAAATTCTTGTCCTGAATTTAAAGCTTTGACCCTGGGCAGCAGAGAACCAGAATCCCGTTCCTTAGGACTGCTGCTTTCCTGGAGTTCCTTCAATCTGGTGAAGTTAACACTTAAACGTTCCTGACTCCTTTTCCTACAGAGTATAAATTCCACATGTTCCTTTTCCTGAGTCCAAAGTCTGAACACAGTTCATTCTGAAATCCTTRGAGCACTTCAGAATTTCCYGTGCAGGATCTCCATGTGTTTCTCMCTGTCTGTTATTTMCCAGTGAAGTGCASTGTTATGAACCAGGAGTTGTTTTCTCCTTTGCAGAACAGGGTATGGCAGAGAGACCAGCGAGATATGCGAGCGATCCAGCCTGATGCAGGGTATTACAATGATGTAAGTAAAGCTCTCCTGTTCACTGATGAAGCTGTGCAAATAAAATCTCTCCAGAAAATAGGAAGGGTTCTGCATGTCAGCTGAGGTTATTTTTGTATCTGCAAAAATCCTTAAAGCTATGAAGGGTACCTTCACTCTGTCATTTTGTTCTGTTGAAATCCATGTCCACTAARGGACCTTAAAGTTGGACAGGCTTTTAATTTCTGTGCATGAGAGCTTTCATAATGCACTGAGGTTGCAAAGCTGCTCTTGAAGATGCTGTTTCTGGATGTTTGAGTTGTTAAATCATGCTGATTTTGAAACACTTCTACCAACTTMTGGTAATATCCCTGCCAATGACAACCTTGCTTTTCCAAAAATGGCTGTTTAGAATGTGTTCTTTTCTTGAAGTTTCTGATTTAAATGTCATAAGTAAATATTTTCTTTGTTCTTTTACAGTTGGTCCCTCCTATAGGAATGCTGAACAACCCTATGAATGCTGTRACAACAAAATTTGTTCGGACATCTACTAATAAAGTAAAATGCCCAGTGTTTGTTGTCAGGGTGAGTGCAGTGTTGGAATTACTTTGTTGTGTTGTCTTTAATTTAAATTGAGTGATTCTTCAAGGTGGCAGTTAAAGCACCTTTAAATAAAAACAGCATGTGCAGTGTATGGACTATTTAATGTCCAGTCTTTCTATGGAGAACTTTAGGAAAATAAATGGTAAGGTCTGAGTACATAAGGAGTTCTTACTCTGAGTTTGGGGTACAATTCCTACCTTCCTTATTACATTTCAGGGAGCTGACATGTCTTGACTCAAAAGAAAGCAAGTTTTGGTCTCTGAGCTGTTTGAGTCTCATAGCAGCTTTTAACAACTTTCCCATGATGCCACAAGTATTGTTTAGTATGGATATTGTGTGCTAGAAATCCACTGGTGCCAGTAAGCTGTTTCTTCTTTACAATTASAGTTTTTCATTGATTTTACTGTGGGCTTTGTCCTGTTGTTTTAAAAGTCAGAAGTCTTTTGGCACAGTTCTGCATTTTTGCRTTCTTGCATCCTCTAGAAAGTCATTTAGTAGCTTCCATTTCCACAGAGTCCCTGAAGAAGCTCATGATTTATTTGGAGAATTGTGAGGAAATATCTGAATGTTATATTTGCACAGTTTAGTTAACTRTTTCTTTTGCAGTGGACTCCTGAGGGGAGACGCTTGGTCACTGGTGCATCTAGTGGGGAGTTCACTTTATGGAATGGACTGACTTTCAATTTTGAAACAATATTGCAGGTAAAGTAATCTGTCAAATTTGTATTTCCTTGAGGTCTTGGAGCATGTTTTAGGAACACATCTTCACCCTGTTCATCATGGGTCTGTGGTCTGAGTGGTGATGGGAGCCTCAGAGGTCTTTTATTCTGCTCTGATCCCATGTCAGGCCATGGCTAYAGGCAATTCACATAGTGCTTCTCATTCCACCTCCATCTGCTACATTAACTGCTCTCAGGAATGTACCAGGAGTATTTGTAATAATAAAGAAACACTTTGGAAACAAAGTGCAAATACTCCTATTATTTAGAAGACCATTGTATACAGAGTAAAGGATTTTCCCCCTCCAACATCTTCAATGTAATTATATCCCCACTGTTCTCATTTCCTCATTGCAGCTGTTAAGTCAGAGCTTTAGTAACATCAGTGTTTGTGTGGATCAGACAGTATTGGAATGTGTTTGCTAGAAGTTGTGTTTCTGAATTTGCAGGCTCACGACAGCCCTGTAAGGGCAATGACTTGGTCACACAATGATATGTGGATGCTGACAGCAGACCACGGGGGATATGTGAAATACTGGCAGTCCAACATGAACAACGTCAAGATGTTCCAGGCACATAAGGAGGCGATTAGAGAGGCCAGGTTTATACACAATATACCATTTTCTGTAGTACCTATTGCCATGATTAGACTGTTCTCTAAGTGTATTCTGGGTGCAGAAATGCATGGGTTCTGTCAGATTCTGGGAAACTTCCTGCACCACATAAACACAGGATTTCCTTTTGTTTCCACATTCTCACCGTTTTGCTGGCACCTTTCTGAATTAGTGTTGTCCCAGTATCCGCCTCTGCAATCTGTTAGAGATGTATTTGTCTGCATTTTGCACTGGTATTCTTTTCCTTTTTATATGGTGACAATGTGTATCAGTTATTCCTTTTTATACGCACTGTGTAAGACAACAATTTCATTCCAAATAAAGAATTCAGTCTTTAATAATCTAACTGAATAAAATATAAAGCCTTCAGAAATAAAACACCTGCATAGTTCTCACAAAATAATAAAACACTAAATAAAGTGAAGAACTGCTTGGCTTGGTGAAGCCAAGACTTCCAGTAATACTAAATACCCACTGCCACATACAGAAGTCTAATGTTAATACTGAATGGGTTCTTCAAGCTTGAAACTGTAAGAAAGCCATTGAAAAGAAGATTGTAGGATATTCACTTGGTTCAGTGTTGATGCCTCAGTTGTGCAAATGTCTATATAAAAATCAAATCTAAAGTGATACTTATCAGTAAGATGTAAATGAAGGGTGTTTCTAGAGCAAACCTGCATATAATTTTTAGTAAATGTTTTTAAAGTAAGCCTGAAGAGAAGCTGCAGATCCCAAATGGCTCTAAAACAGTGTTTCTTTGGGTTCAGGTGCTGGCCCTTGGTGATAAAGGTTCACTGCCACAAACTCACTTTCCACTAAAGTCACCATTTTTCTTGGTAGGGTGCAGCATTTTCTGCCAGAGCTTGGTTATGAGAAGTGCTTACTTTGGATTCAGTTACTGTCTGACTGTCATGGSCCTGCACTGAATTTCTCTACTGCTTTAGGCCCTTTCTTGATCATAAAGATCTAGGATTTCACAAGGGCTCCCTCGTGGTCTTTCACTGCACCAGAAAGAAAGTTGAGTGCCTGTCAGTTGTTGGAGATGTTCTGGCCCTATTCACRTGGTTAAATAACTCCTTCCTTTTCCAGTGACTTTCATCAATCAATGTTAACTGCTGAATCTGGAAGCTGCTTATGTGTCTGTAGGATTCTTTTCATGTTGTTGGTGGGGTGTAATAAGAGGGAGTGTTTCCAAATTGCTCTTAAAAGTGGTATGTTTGTTTTATATAGTTTTTTTTTCCCCAACAGTTAAACCAAGTAGAATTTTCCTGTAACCAGCTTTCCCTTATTTTTTGCTTCTCTGCTGCAAAGCACCTGTGGCTGAAGAGGAGTTTTTCCCTAAGAACTGTTCTCATGTGCTTCTATGCAGTGTCACTTCCTTGTGCTATTACCAAACATGAAAATCTAGGGTGTTACCAAACCAAGCTGATGCTGCTTCTCATCCTGCAGAGAAGGCACTGCTGTGTGCAGTCACAGATAGGAAGGTGCTAAGAATAAATGACAGGTTTTTTCCTCATTTGACAGGGGACTGCACTGCAATAGGTAACCCTATGCTAAATTCATGTCTTGTGCTCAAGTGCTGTTTGGCAGGCACTGAATTCACTTAGAAGTGCCAATGTTCAAATGCCTCCTTCAGTGTATAACACATTACAGTATAATTTTGCCCTGTCTGAGAAGCATAGATAATCTGTTAAATGCTGACTTCTTTCCCCTGCTGTGTGTCTTCATGTAACAGTTTCTCACCCACGGATAATAAATTTGCTACATGCTCTGACGACGGCACTGTTAGAATCTGGGACTTTCTACGTTGCCATGAGGAGAGAATTCTTCGAGGTATGTGTACCAAAAGTACTGATTGGGGTGTTTCAAGAGGGGGAAAACCTTTTTTTTTGTAACTAGCTGTTCACAATACAGAAGTATCAGCTTGTCTACAATTTTGTCTTAATGCTCCAAACAAGTTTTTGTTTGGCTGCTGCTGTAGGTGCCTTATATTCAGAGAGGCTGCAGTTCACAATGGCATTACACTGTTTACTCTCCACTTGAGCTCTACAGAATGGAGGTGCATAGAAGGACATTTTACTGCTCCTAATTAGGTAGAAACAGTTTCTRTCAGATCCTGTTTCTGGATCAGGGATACATTTATCTTTCTCCAAAGCTTAWTTTTTGACAGCTCTTATTTCAGAACATGCATCATCATGCAGAGGATTCCATTCTTTTCATGGGCATAACTTTCATTCTGATTTCTTCAGAGGCAAGGTGGTTATTTCTTATTCCTTAAAAGGAAGACAGTATTTAAGTAGAGAARACAGGTAAATTTTGATCACATCATTTATAGCACAGGCAAATAATCCTAGCTATGGTTAAAGTTTCTGTCCARCATCTRTGTCCACTAAATTCTGGTGCYTTTCCACTGACCTTCTTTAGCCTTTCTCCTTCTCTTGCTGCAATCCTAATGAGCAGTAMCAGCAGTTTCTGACAGCTATTMCTTTTTTGCAGAGATGTCCAAGGTACATAATTTAATAACAGACTATATTAAAAGGCTGCTATGAGACTGAGTGCTGTAGATTTTCAGATCTGCAAAGAAGGAATGGAATAAAAACATGGGCTTTCAGTTCTAGGTGTATGAGCTTGTTCAGTGCTTTCCTAAATTAAGGAACTTTTTTTTTCAATCATGTCTCCAACTTGGACCTGCATTCTAGATTTTATGAAGCAGAGCTCTCCCTGTTTCTTTTGACTCTTAAGGTCTCCTCTTGTTTTACAAGTGTGTTACTTTCAAACACCACTACTTTACAAGGACATTGAGTTTCAGCATCATTGCAGTGGGGATATTTTAACARCATGTGTCCATAGACATTATGGTAGGTGTGTTCTTTGCAGGACCTGGCAAACCAATTCCTAGGTTATAKAATTTACACCTGTCACTCTGAAAGGCCTCAGATTTGGGACTTTTGCTTGATGCTTTATAAAAACATTCTGTCCTAAACATATTCTGTACCCTCCTCCAGTTATGTACTAATCATGTGGAGGAAATAGGGATTATTGCCTCCATGCAGAGTTATCAAGGTTATAAAAATCCCTCCACTTCTACATTCCTTCAGTGTTCTGTGTAAAGTAGAAGAGCATTTAATTTAGGTTTTAGAGAACAGAACTTGCACCACAGTTTCTTCTTGTGACCTTGGGTATGTTACCATTTGATTGTTAGTAGACCTCAGATAGAATTATCCTATAGAGTCTTAGTTTATGCATGTCCATATTCAATTTTTGGTTTGCACATAATTCTGTGAAGAATACATTTACTTCTGCTTTGATCATCTAACCACAATAAACTTCACCTTTCATGTAAGTTGGAAGTGGTTTGACAACTTTAACATCTTTARATAAAATTGAACAGGATAGATTATTCCTTGTTTGTACTGTCAGACAAGCCAAAAAACACCAAACCCCAACCTAAACCCAAAGAACCAGCAAAAAAATCCCCCCACCAAACYAAAATAATACCCAAACCCCTGATAGTTGGGAGGATGTCTCTGCAAATAAACAAGTTTTATTTGCCTTTGGTCTCTAGGACATAAATATGGTTATAAATATGGTCATAAATAGGTTATAAATATGGTCACAAGAATTATTTGAACAAGCTGATGGAAAACTTAATTTTCTTGGGAGAAAATAAAAGGTTTCACTGTTTTATTTGGAGGTTAGTGCTTATGGCTTTAGGATACTGGTCTTCAGCTTTTGGCTTCTCCATGTGCATTCTGCATTTACACAGTTGCAAGTGTGACCTGTAATACTTTGCTGAGTGCAGTATTCCAATTGTGTAAATCCTCCTGCCATTGCCATGCAGTTAGTGAGCTGTAAACTAAAATTTTGGTGCCRCTATGTCACAAGGATTGTTTAGATAAGATACAATGCTGGGAAATTATTTCCTACTTTCACACGTCATGCAGCCATTCTGGATAATATTGGTGCTGTGAAGTTGAAGGAGTTCTGCAGTGTCCTTTAGGTCCAGTTTCACTTCACATGAAAGTGTTCTTCAAGTTGTCACAGGGAATTATAAAAATCAAATGTAACTATCAGTTTACAGTCAGATGTGTTAATTAAGAAGATCAGCACTCACAGGGATGATATATCARTATACTGTTGTTCTTAATGATTTTTCAACAACAAATTAAGGAACATATTTTAAAAAAACAGATTTGAAGATTCTGATAGTAAGGAATGATTTWAAAGCAATTCTGTAGAGAGCAATAAAGTTACTGGGATAAGCTTTGTTGATATAAAAAAGAMAGAATTCCATAGAGTTATTGTAGGTGCTTTTTCTTGCACTGGAGCAAACTAATATTGTTTATTGAAATGGTTCCCTTAAGAGTGGCCTTAAGCAACAATTGTAGACTTACCTTCTGAAGAGTATTGGAAAAACAATGGAAGGGGTAAATTACATAAGATGAATTCTTAAGGTTTTCCTGCAGTTCTTTCAGCTGCCTGGAATAGGCTCCACGTTTTCCAGTAGTTTAACTGTGAATACATGGGCTGCAGGAGATACACTCATTAACTGTATGCACTTTGCTTTATTTCCTCAAAGATAAACAGGACACCMTCCAGGGTTCTTCATCCCTTGGGCMAGAGGTTCTGAGTCTCATTYCTTCAATCTCCAAGTCCCTTTTTGTGGGCCACTTTCTCACTGCCTGATTTTGCTGTGGCTGTAGTTTTACCATCAGAGCTTTCCAGGGCACAGGAGGGGGAGTTGGGGTGTTTGTTACCAGCACAGGCAGATTTATCAGGCTCCTTTTTARTACCCTAAAGAAATAAATAGGATTTAAATCTTGTTTTCTTGGGGAACCATCTTTAAATAACTAAGTGAATTACCTTGGAGGAACTTGTAGGTGGAGGAAGTAGCATTGGGTGTCATTGCTTCCCCACAGCCCAGGTGCTGCCTGGCTTTTCCCTTGAGGTGGAGCTCATTTTGCACCAGTTGCTTTTGCCTGTGTGAATTCCTGTCATTTCAGCATCTTGATGATGGTAATGAGTGCAGTTTGGTGCACTTACTAAAATACACAGGTAGGAACTCTACTGATGTTTAAGGAAGTGTTCTTCTAAAAATAAGACATGGGAAACAGGCTACAGTATAGCAACATTTTGTTTTCATGACAATAATCTCTTCCTCTGAAGGGTATTTCCAATAAAACACTCTCAGATCTGTTTAAACTGGGGCAATGAAGTTAATGCTGTGAACATTTCTGTGAGAACATACACATGGATGGCTTTTAATAATGCTAAAAACATCTAGTGGAAAACTGTATGCAGTACAACATTCTTTATTGATGGCAGTGACATTCTGGGTGGTGTGTCTGTGCTGATTTATCCCTGAGAACATTTTGGTTAGCTCATTAATAAATACATGATTCCCTAATTATTCCCAGCATGGCATCGTGGGTTAGGAGGCTACAAATAGATTTTGGATTTCTCAGTTCCCCTGTCCTTCCTTCTCCTTCCTTCCTTCCACAGTCACCCAGACTCCAGTGGAAATGAGTGCTTGGGAAGACTGTAGTGTTTTCATTCTGAAGTGTAGATGAGCTCTGTGCTCCCAGGATTTCAAGGGTTCCCTGCCTTAAATAGGTCATTTGGGGAGGATGACTCCACCCAGCTCTATGAAGGTTCCTATAACCAATGCTTTTTAAAATACTTTATTGATACATTTTTCTAGTTCCTGTCTCTAAAAKAGGGTAATACATTAAACAATCTTGCAGCCAGCATAGACTTGACAAAAGATTTATCTTAGCCTAATTCAAACAATTAAAAGCAATCAAGTTTTCATTGCATTCTGCCTGGATTTGAAATGTGCAGTTTGTAACAACATCTAATTTTTAACACTGTCACCTACAAAATAAAACATTTGTGCCTGCAGAAGTCACAGCAATCGTGGTAAAGATACTTTTTGTATGCTCACAGGTTCTGAAAAAGTGTTCCCACCTCTATTCATACTGAAATAACCAAGGGATTTGTTCCTTCCTTGTCTTCCMTTTCTCAGTCTTTACTAACAAATAATGGACCAYGWAACCCCTTAAGCTGTGTGAATCCAYTGTATGGWTTGTATTCTCTGCACTTTCTGCCTTGAAGGGAAGGATCTCTTCAGGGCTTTTTTCCTCAGTCAGATAGCAAATGCTGTACTTAATTTAGACCTGAGTTCCATAGGTCAAAGGAACCTGAGGACCAGAAGTACATYTTCAGCTTGGTCCCTCACTTTTAAATATGCATTTTTATCCAAGTTCTTGCCCTTGAAGCAAGTAACTTCTAAAACTGCTTCCTTTTCTTGGCATATAATTGAACTCTATATTGGATAATTTAGAAGAAAAAAATCCTAACACTTCTGTTTCCAAGTTATTACCCTTATATGAGGTTTTTCTTTTTTTTCCTTGTCCCAGCAAAAACAGCAAGTTCCAGAAATGCATGTATGTCAATACCAGGTTTCTTGTAAGGAGACCTATTTTTTAAACCTTAAGGGTTTTTTTGTGGGGATTGCTTCTTTAGACTSTGTATTTGAAACATCATCTAGTCTACTGATGCATCCCTGCATGATTATTGGAAAGGTTTTACTCAGGAGCTCAGGATGAGATGAGACCTGGCTGATAGTGGCACCAACCATATCAATCTAGAGAAGGCAAGTCCTTGAATTTTTGAACTTAAAAAGATGGTCTGTTTTGGAATGCTGGTATTGGAGCTGCTCAGTCTCCTCTTGGTGGGTTTTGTTTGCCAGCTGCTGTTGCAGGTCTGTGATCTTCAAAAATCTCTGTTGCCAAATCTCTGGGTCTGGGGGAGAGCAGTGTTGCAGCTGAATCAGTTGAGGAGCAGCAAATGGCTGTGCTTTCATGTGCATTAGGCACAAGAAATGGTAAGGATTGATGTGAATAGTGAATCTGTGAGAGGTTTTTCCCTACACAAACAGGAACACTTGCACAATCTGTGATGCAGCAGCCCTGTTCTGCTGCTCATGTTATGGCAGTAATGCTGCTGCTGCTCCTTTGATTCTTGGTGCATGGTGGGCTCTTCAGTCTCATGCACTTTTCTCCTCTCTTTAGGAAATGTCTCTGCCTTGGYGAGATTAAAAGTTAAAAATATTSGATACWATTTCCTGCTTCATAARTGGAAGATAWCACACAMCATGTATTTCYCTAGCATCTTCCTYTCCACTTTGTTCAGAGTTAAGTAGCACCAGGGACTTGTGAATGCTTACACCCTTTGCTGAGCTTGTAGCTAATCTCAGTTACTGCTGATTGTTAGGGTGGTGGGTATAACCTACAGTGGATGAGAAGAATCCCATTTCTTGCTTGAGGCTACTAAAAATGTTCAGGTGTCATCTGGTAACTCAGGGTTATTCCTGATAATGACTTTCAAGACTGAAGTGCATTGGTTTTCTCTGCACAGGAAACTTTATTAYAGGCAGACTTTATGGAAATATCACTTCTGTATGTGTTAGAAGTAAAAATCCATCTGAGAGTTGAGAAACTGCCCTGCTATATTGGCTTTTCTGTTAGTGAAGTATTCCTGGATTGAACACAAATTTGGGGTTGATCCATTTCATTGAGATGCCTGGTTTCTGTGATTAAAAGATGGTGATAAGGTGGTAGCTTCAGGTTTTTGCTCTGCTTCCTAAAACAATTCCAGGAGAATGAGAGGGTATTGAAGACTGCTCTTGGAGCTGGTTGCACCTGATATAGCTRAAAACTGTAGTTCATTTTGTGAGCAGTTACAGCACACTGAGTCCTTAGAGTTCTTATCTAGAACCAGTGTTCTGAAAATCCTGAAGAATTAATAGGAAATACATAGAATTCTCAAGAAATGGGTAAAAGAGATCACAAGACTTGAACCAGAGTACTATGCTATAAAAAAGTTAAACTGCACACTTCTGTCAAGGCTTTTTACAAGACAAGAATCAAGAGACACTGTGCAAGAAAAGAGATTATTTCAGATGCAGCTTTGAAATRCTTTCATCCCTTGAAATTGTCCTGAAGCTGAAAGTTACACAAGCATTCACACTGAGCCCAAGGGCAGTTTYTACACTAATATTTGTAACCCATCTCTTCTGTTAAGCTTGAAGGAGTAATGAGAAACTGTAGTGTTTCCCAGGMCAGCCAGCTCTCAGTGCTGCTGAAGTACAGGATGCTTCCATAAGAACCTCTCTGCATTGTTAGGATTTCTTGCTTTTGCTTCCTTTTGTGTGTGATGATTGCAAGGGTTAGATAAATACTGAACTAGGTGAAACCATTWTTTATAGATTGTTAGTTGCAAGTACTTGAGGGATGAGAACTTTGTTTCCATCAGTTGTGACTTCACATGGAATTGTAAATAATTGTGCACAATACACAAATTGTGTAGGGCTCAGGATCCACCTGCAGTGAGAGCCTCTGGTGCACCTGTGAGCTTTGTCCTTCATCCCTACTCATGACTGTGGAGGAGGAAAAACTGTCTAAGCAGCTTGCATTGATAGTRAGGATAAAATCCTGAATTACAGAGGCATTTCAATGCTGATGCTGAGGTGTTACCAGTGTTCCTTTCTCAGCAGAGGTGTGGTTGTTGAAAAGGAGGCARGCTGGGTGCCATTGAGGATGGTGGCCTCTGGGTACTTACTCACTTACTCACCAGTATTTGTCATAGCAAAGGTTCTCAAAAAAACCCCAAAATTACTGGAATTAGCCCTAAGCAGTTATGTTAGTAACTCATCTCTGATCAAGTCTTAGTGGATGAATACTCAGAATTGGACACTTCATTAATTAGATGCTTAATGGGCTCTTTTTTCTGGCATACCATCTCCTCAGAGAGCACAGATAAAACTCTTTCAGAATAACTGGTGGAAGTCTTCATAAAATAGAARAACACAGCTCCTTGCTGAAAATAATCCATGTCAGTCCTTAGAAACTTCCCTTGGAGGGCTTCTTGATTCCACTGGTATGAGTTAAACAAAACTCTTTTATTTATTTAAATTTTATCTTTTCATATCCTGCAATTACTGTACTAAAAGCTTCTGTGCATCTAGGTAAGCAAGAACTTTGCAAACCCTTTGATATTTTCTTTGCACCATTTCTATTCTACCTACTTAAATTATGTCCTGTTAYTTTTACATTTAGCTCTGAGTGCTGTTCTGGATTTAGTAGTGAGACACTTGGCATCAGGTTTTATCATATGAATGCTATCATAATCTCATATTTGAGATTACATATTCCCAGGGACAGGCAGACCCTGGGAGATGGGAGAGAGCTTGCAAATGTTTTCCCTGAAATAGATGGCATTTTTTTCCATGTCTTTCATAACTGCCTGGCATTGACTTCCTCATGAGAAGGCTGATCCTCTTGTGATACATTGCATTTTTAGGAAGGCACAGTCAAAATTTAAACTGGGAGTTTGCTGAAATGGAATTGTTAGCAGACCAGGAGAATAGGGATAAATAAGAATCCTGAATTAAATCGGTGTGAAAGGTGGCTGGAAATGGGAAGCATAGAAGAAAGTGTGGAGGGTGTGTCAGTATGAAAAAACTAACAACAGCTTGTGTAAGGATTGAGAAAAGCTGGTGGCAGTGTGAGCATGGAGATGAGAATGRTGTGTGGTGAACTTGGCAAGGCACACTCCAGGCATTTTGTGAATAATCTGAGGCAGCCTCAGCCACTGCCTCAGCCACTGGGGAGGCAGGGTTTTGTGGCTGAGTGACACACGTGGACACAAGTGGGCAGTGTAGAATGTGCCAGGAGTGTAAATGTGCTGATCTGTGTGATAATAGTGCCCCTGAAATCTCTGACATTTTGTGTTCTGTGCCATGGCTTGTGGAGACTCGAGCTGATGGGTTGGAGTACAGTCAGGAACAYGCTCTGTATCTGTTCCAAAGAGGAACATGGAGTGAATCATAGAATGTGCTGAGTTGGAAGAGACCCCCAGGAATC
Source organism: Alauda arvensis (assembly GCA_902810485.1). Classification (NCBI taxonomy): domain Eukaryota; kingdom Metazoa; phylum Chordata; class Aves; order Passeriformes; family Alaudidae; genus Alauda; species Alauda arvensis. The sequence continues at coordinate 521,213 of CADDXX010000364.1, read as the reverse complement.
ATGGAGTCCAACTCTTTAGTCCTGCCATCCCCAAGATTTCACACATTTGCCCAAGAGTATTGTCCAAACCATTTTTGAACTCTGTCAGGCTTGGTGCTGTGACCACTTCCTGGAGAGGCTGTTCCAGTGCTCAGCCATCCTCTGGGTGAGAAACTTTCCTGATATCCAACATGAACCTCTCCTGACTCAGCTCTGGCTGTCCCCTTGGRTCCTGTCACTGGTCACAGAGTGAAGAGATCAGTGTCTGCTCCTCCACTCCCCTCACCAGGACCTTGGAGGCTGCAGTGAGGTGTGCTCAGTCTCCTACAGGCTGAACAGATCAAGTGACCTCAGCTTCTCCCCATATGGTTTCCCCTCCAGGCCTCTCACAATCCTCATGACCTGCTTTGAACTCTGTCTAAAACTCAATGTTTTCCTTACCCTGTGGTGCCCAAAGCTGCCCCAGCACTCGAGGTGAGGCCAGCCCAGGTCAGAGCAGAGCAGGACAATGGACTGGCTGCCAAGGCTGGCCCTCCTGGCTCTCAGGACACCACTGACTCATTCAGCCTGCCATCCATCAGGGCCACAGCCCCTTCCCAGAGCTGCTGGCCCAGGTCAGCCTCCAGCACCTGCCCTTGTTAAAGTTCTGTGCTTGGTCACTGCCCAGCTTGGTGCTGCTGTAATGAGGGAGGGATGCCATCATTCTCACTGTACCTAGGGAAAGCCATCTCTACCACCTGGTTAAATCCATTCTCTTGCTTAGTACCCCTGTGAAGCAATGAGGACTTCTTTTAAATTTTGTCAGAATACAGCTCTAAAACTGAAGTATCTGGAGTGGCTCCTCAGGCCTCAGGTTAGCTCTGGTTCCCTTCAGCTGGGARTATGACCAAGGTACGTGTGGATGCTTCTGCACAAAGTCGTTGAGTARATTAAATATGCAAGTGTGTACTCAAGACTTACTTTCAAAGCTGAGTGCCAGAACTTTCCTGATCTCACAGTGAAAATACAAATTGTCACTTAGTTTTGCTGCTCACAGATAAGGCTTTTTGTTGAAAACWAAACACTTCTTGAGGGAAGACATTTTGATTTTTGCTGTTGAAAATATAAATGTGTCTTGCAGGTAAAGTAACTTGTGAAATTTTTATATATTCATTTATAARGGGAAGGTTTTTATGGGGGTTAAATTATTTTTTTTTCATTCAAAAGTATTAGGGCTGTTAAGTGTCTTAGCTTCAAAGAAACACACCTGTAAGTATGACAAGTGTAATAATACAGGACAAATCTGAAATTTCTCAAAATATGTTTATCTTACAAAAAGTTTCACAGACAAGGTTTGACAATKCTTCTATCCCAGACAGTTTAGATTACTACTTGTAATTACTAACTCAGTGGAAGCATCTGATTTTTCCAGTTCTGCAGAGCATTGTTTTGGTACATTACACAAGCTATCCAGTTCAATGCATCAGCTAGTTTTTTTTTATATACAATATTTTCTTRATATTTGTCATATTGTGTATGCATTGATTTTGCCCCACTGGAGATATGTGGCAGGAATTATTCCAGCTGTAACTACAGCCACAGAGAAGTGGTTGTATCACTGCAGTTTAATTTGCTGGTGTAGACAAGAACTGCAAGAATTTTACTCATATTGTCATTGAAGACAGAAGGTGATCTTCATGTGGTTTTGACCATTTATAGAAATTTTGTGTGAAACTTTCTTGCTCACCAAAATTAGTTTTTAAAGGGAACTCCTCATGTATAAATATGAGCCTGACCTGAAAAACTGGAAGTTAACTGTAACAGGATGAGAATAGGTGCTTCTTCCAAGTCACCAAGGTCTTGGAGGGTACACTTCACATTTTCATTCAGAACAGCTGATGAATGTGTCACCTTAGCTGCTTAATTTTGGGAAGAAAAATACCTTTTAGTGAAAAACCCAGCTTTCTGTGTGTGCTGGCAGATGCATATWTTCTACCATWTGTACAATAGTTCTTTTTCTCTGCCTGTTTATTTAGAATGATGGAGAGCATGAAGRTATTGTAGATACTGTATTAAAATCTTATATTTTAAACTTCATCACTTGAAAAAAAATCCTCTAAAAAGAGTCATAATAACCTTATAAATTAGTAGCTGTAATACTGCWGTAATAACTGTAACTATTCCAGTTTTTAAAGGGTAACATGAATTGATGGGAAAATGGAGCTCAGAATCCTGTCTATTATTAGCAGCATATTGTTACATGCTGGGGAAATCAGGTCTAAAGAATTATAGAATACTTTTACACTTAAACTTCTCTTTATAGCTGACTTCCTTCTCTCCAGGATAGTCTTACTCAGCTTTATTTTTTTCTCTGTGTTGATATAAGGAAGGAGTAGCTCTGATACACATTTATAATCAYCAGAATTTGGACAGAAAGACCTTAACATTCTTTCTTGCTTAACACAAAGCCCAGTGCTCCTTGAGATCTATTTTCCATCAGAGGTTGAGATTTTTTCTGGCTTTATAAATAATCACTACCCTTAAGGATTAAAATACCATCTTTGGATTCAGTAAGAGCTGATATCCCACCCCACCTCCAACCTTCTGTGGGAGGCACTTGTCCCTATATTGAYAGAGTCAAACATTCTCCTTTGGAAAGGAAATTTTCACCATTTTTTGAATATTTGGAGCTATGTAGCACAAATKGATGTAGAGATGGTATTTGTATGTAATTTCCCACTTAAGAACAAGTTCAATGGGAATCCCCAGAAGTTCAGATGTTCCAGATATTTCTTTTTATAATGGCAACATATTATAGTAAAGTTAAAAGTTCTAAAAAACAAAACAGTTCATCTCCTTATCTCATCCAGTGGAAAGTACATTTAAAAGGCATTTTCATTGCAGAGATGATTTCATGTTCAGGGTCTTTGGGTTTTTTCACCTGTTCTCTCACTGGGGCAGTAGGAGAGTGTGAGAGCTTTSCTTAATTCTAGGGCTTGTCCTTGGAGGTTTTCAGACTGAACCTGGGTAAAGCCCTGAGTAACCTGGTCTGACCTCRCAGCTTTGAGCAGCAGATCAATRAGAGACTCTTGAGATTTCTTCCAGCCTGACTTACCCAGTGGTCTTGGGGTACTGAATTATACTGAATTCCCCTGTTTTGCCAAAGCAGTAAAAATCCTACTGATGTAGGATTAAGTCCACCAGCACATATGACAAAGGAACTGATCCTGAAAAGAAAATAAAATTTTTTTTTTTAGTTTATTTTTCTGGCAGCTTTTAATGTGCTTGAGGAAATGCACACTGTTTGGATTGGAAAGGTTTCATGTTTAGTGAGTTTTTTTTTAGAGATAATAAATGTTTGATCATTCCCTAGCAATTAACAGTATGTTAGACATAATTATTACTGAAGTTTCAGAACTTCCTGTGTCCTACAAGCATTAAAACTTTGTTGTAAATRAGATGGAAGGTGTGATTGTGTGCTGTCAGTATCTTTGAAGCTCCTGCTGATTATGTAGTAAGTGAGGTAAACCAATACCTACAGATATATAAACACACTATATATATGTAACTGTTATATTTTCATATATAGTTTTTATATAAGTATCTCTAATGGTCCCAGTGGCACATTTTATCACCTTGATACTCATTTGCTGCTTTATTTTATGTTTCAAAATGATGCAGTCTTGAAAAAGGTTGTGCTCTAAATCTCTAAGGCCCCTGCACAATTAAATGGAAAGTGCTTTAAAAGAAAAAATTAACAGAAAACAGGGATGTAGGGAGATGCTTTACTYCTGGGACCAGGCAGCCCAGGTCTGTCTGTGTGCATCTGTGTTCCTGGAGCTGCATTGCTCTAGATCACATTCCCAGCTTCTCCAAAGACTCTGTAAGTAGATATAATAATAATAATAATATAATTGATAATAATCCCTAATACTCCATAAGTGTTTACAAAAAGAAGCCTTTACATTCAGGTGAAATGAATATTAGGCAATCTTTTTTCTTTCAGCTAAGAGCTAATCTATAGCTAATAAATACAAATATTTCACTTTTGATTCCCACACTTGTTCCAGGTCTTGACTGTAATGTCTAAACCAAAATTATTTCATTTCTGAGTTTAAGCATTTTAACTGAAGACTGCACATTACTGAGTATTATTTTGAGGTTGTGGTTATCCTAAAGTTAAAAAAAAAATGGATATTTTGTCTTAAAACATGAAAAGTGCAGGCCAGATTTGTCTTGGTGTTTTTACTGCARCTCAGTTTAGAAAGGAGTAACCACAAATTTCAAAACTTGTAAATAAAATTCTCCCATTTGAATTGTAATTAATCAAGAAGTTGCACATTGAAAATACATTCTGAACAGCTATAAAGGATATTTCTGTATAACACAAGTACTTCCAGTTGTTAGCAAGGTATCTCTGTTTTCTAAGGATTAWCTGAGTCTGCAGCTTGATAGAGTGCTGGCTGTTGCTGCTTGCTGTTTGTGCCTGGTCAGGAAGAATTCTGCCTTTTCTTTGTCTGCCTTCTGTTCTTCACCCATGCATAATTCATAGGCAGAAATAGTGGTTTTAATTAGACCAGATGATACAGTGAGAGAAGAGAGTAAGGTTTTGTTATTTGGGTTTTTTTTAAAGGCTACACCAGCCCTTCTTAAGGATGCAGAAACTTGCTTATTTTAGGTCAGCTGATGTAGCTGGATAATGAGATGCCTTTTCCCTGCAGATCTTGCTTTATGCCCTTAAATCTTCAAGCAACAACAACTCTTTGTTGCTTCCCTCGCTGGAACTCACCTACTTAAATGACTGTAGGGTTTTTTCTCTTTAGCAATACATACATTCTCAAAAGCATTATTCTCTTGGCTATTTGCTAAGTTTAGCCTTTAGGAATATTGATAGTATTGATGAATATGGATTACTCTTGATTGCCATTCTCCTTTGGGAAGTCCCTGTTCTCCAGAGGCTTACAATTGAGCACATGGTGTTACAAATGTAAAAAGCTAAATTCAATGAGACAATTCAATTAATTACTCTGCAATTATCCTTTGGAGTTCTTTGGGCAAAGGTAGGTTCTTTGTTTCACACTACTCCTGTTTTGACAGGAATATCCCTTGTTTCCAAAGAAATGGAGGACAAAAAGATCATTCCAATCACCTACACAAGCATGTTGGAGGTGTCATTTCTGKAGTGCACATTGCATTTGCTGGCAGTTTTAAACAGGGCTTTTCTAAAAATGCAATCAGGAATTTTTGTGCTTGTATTAATTTAGAATTCCTGTGGTCACATAAAACTGGAGCAGAGGAGGCTTTAAATAGCAGGTGCACTGCTGCCAGCCATGTTTGAGGGATGCAGCCACCCCTTCCTGCCTGAAATCACATCCTGCCTGCTCYCAGGCTTTGCACACCCTGCCTGATGCCCTCCCACTGCCATTTTCTATTCCCTGCATGACAAATTCTTCAAGGGTTATCCAGTCTTTGTGTAAGAGCCTCAGGGAGAGATGTGGGGACTCCAGGYAGCTCTTTAAAAATGCTTTTATTGCATGGACAAAGCTACAGCAGCCCTGGGCCCTGGGTGACAGAGCCAAGCCCAAAAGCTGCAGCTGCAGCTCCCAGGCAAACCTGAAGCCCTTTCAGTTCTGGTCACAGTGCATTCTGTATTTCTGTGCTGAGCATCTCAATACATAACAACCAATCAGCATCACACACAACACCTTTACCTTTACCTACAGCCCATCCTAACCACTGCCATTACCATTTTGTGTTAGCAACTGTCCAATCACAGGAGTCACTGGGTTACATTTGAAGCTTCAGGTTGTTTTTCTGTTTTCTTGCAGTGGAAAATTCTTCTCCTTGGTAAAAGCCTGTTTTTTGTTTGCCTGTGCTTTTGCTGAGGCTTATTTCTACTTGGTGAAAACATCTTTTTGTTTGTGGTCAACAAATCCTTTGGTCTAGCCCCAAAACCTCCTTCCAGCCCATTCAACCTTGGCTTCCTCAGTTATCCAGTAACAACTGGCTCAGCAATCCTTACTTCCGTTCTTCTCTATCAAAACTTGCTTTCATCTCTCTTGCTCTTACCATTTCTACATTCAGAGAGCTTTCTGCTAAACATAAATATCTGTGACACTTTCATCTTTCCCAGCACTTTGTCCCTAAGAGCACTTAGTGGGGGTGTTTCAGTCCTGTTTCACCAAGAGGATGTCTGYTCCTAGTAAGCTTGGCTGGAAATACTGGCAGTTCATCTGTGTTTTGCACAGTGCTTGAAGCTGCATTATTTCCTGCACAGCTCTGCCATCTCAGATATCAGCACTTCCACAGGGGTAGTAAAAGAGTCATTCATTGAAATTCAAAGAAGGTTCTAAGTCATAGGGGTTTATTCCACAGAAGTGACTTATTAGGTACTGCAGGAGTTGTTTTTAACCCATTGCACACTGTTTATTTACCAAATGAATGACTTGTTCCAACAGAATGTTGGGATTTGAGTAAGGTTTTTTTAAAACATTTTGTARGATGGAATAATTTACTTGGTAAGTAAGTTTACTTACTTCAGCCTATTTTGCAAGTAAGGAACAGGCATGAKACAATTTTTCTGGGAAATACTTAGCAGCAGCAATTACCACAAGATCTAACAAGCACAGTTAGATGTGTCTGTATCTATTGGAACATGAAAGGGAACAGTGTGGGAATTCCAATGAGAATTCAATTTGACATCAAGTGCCGTATTAAAAACCTTAGAAATTAATGTTGCATTTATTAGACACGAAGAGTATCAGAATGTTTTTCCAGATGTATCTAGTCCTTGCTCAGAAAGGACTCCAGCTTAGGAGTGAGGAGGTAATTCATTTTTCACTTGGTTCCAGTCCCTGCCAGTTACTGTGGCCTGGGCATCTGCAGGGCTGGGAATGCTCACCTGGCTTCAGGTGATGTGTTCTGTTCCCCAGATGTTTTGTCCTAATTCTAGTTCCAATCAGGCTGAACAAATTACCTGCTGGTGAAAAAATGCTAAATTGCACTGATAATCCTGAAAATCTATCCCCCCTCCAAAAATTTAAAAAAAAAATTAATTCACACAGGAACAGAAAAGTCTTCCTAAAACCACCTGATAGTCAGGCTTTACAAGTTTAATATAACAAAAACTCCTGTACAGGCTTACTCGTTTGTCCATGAGAGCAGGAATATTTAGTGCTGCTTTGGCACAGTGTGTGTCCTGCAGAGTGCAGCACTAAAGCCCAGTGGTTTCTGTGAGGGGTGTGCTGCTGTGTGGGGGAGCTCAGGGCAGTGTCCAGCACATGCAGCTGCTGCCCAGAGCCAGCTGTTCCAGCTGCTGAACCTCTCCCAGTGCACATTCAGGGCACACTGACTCCTGTRAAGTGCATCTTGCTAGCAGCAGGTAATTCACATGGGAGTGTGTATTCCAAAAACAGACCAGCCTAATGAAGCTGTATTTGTGTACCAAAACAATTCCTGTATTTTATTTGCACTGAAAATAAACTGTTGACATGGGATTATACCTGTTAAAGCTTCTTTTTCTTTTTTTTTTTTGGTGTCAACTTTTTAAGGTTAAAAATGCACTTTACTCCCCAATACAGAGTTGCTGTGTTAACAGAAATATTAAAAAATCAAAATGTAGATTTGGCACTACTGTTACCTTGCATCTTTTGCCAACAAATAGATTTGTTTTTTTTCAGTTTCCTCAGTAGATCACTTCAGTAGCAATGACATGCTCTGACCTAGTCTTTCTGAAACAGAAATTATACCATCTTCTCTCATGAGAGTCATCTTCCTTTGATCTATGYTTATGAGACTATGTATGGAAATTTATCTGTGCAAGTGAAGAGGTGAGTTTTTTTTCCACCTCCCCCACAGCACTGATTCACTTAACCAGTAATTTTATTTTACAGAAGGTTTCTAAAGTCCAACTTCCTAGAAGATAAATCCTGCATTTTCACATTCCTCAGCTTAGCTGCAGACATCACACCCAGCACTGTAAAAGGTGTTTTATTTGGAGAGCAGAGATGAGTTCCACTGCAGGCCAGGAGAGCAGCCTCACACTGGCCAAGACCTCCCCTCATTATTTTTGTGCTTAACCTACTTCCTTCCTTCTGCCTGTTATTTCCAAATGTGTGCTRTCTTCCCAAGAGCACTTGCTTTTTAGCTGTCTCCTGTCTCTGGAGCTTCATAGATGGTCCCAGTTCATTGTGGGAACTGGTTTG
>CADDXX010000364.1:489970-512566 GCA_902810485.1 Alauda arvensis | reverse complement strand
CTTCTTTTTTTGATCTGTGTGCACTTACAAATAGATGGACATTGTCTGTCCTGGATTCTTTTGTCCCTGTCCTTTGACTTTTTATGTATTCTCTAAGATTTTGGCCCTATGTACTATCTAAAATTTTTTATAAAATTTTTGACCTTTTTTTAAAGTTCTACAGTAGATTTAATTCAAAAAGTGCTTCAGACCATCTTCTTTTTCCTCTGAGTGAAAGATTTTTGACTGAAGTTTCTGTTAGTTAATTGGGAAAGTTTCCTTTTGAAATATTAGACAATGTATCTGSTGCTGACATGGAGGGTGTGCAATAACAGCCAGGAGCTGTTGCTGTAGCATTGGAATTGAATCTTTTTTTGCTTCTGAGGAGTAATTTTCCTGCTCTAATCAACATTCCTTCCTSTGGAAGTGCTGCATGAGAACATAACACTGCAGTTAGTCACAGTAGGCTTTTAGGGTTCTTTCCTGCCAAATTCTGCATCATTTCTTTATTTTATTTTGGGAATTTGTACCATGCTGCTGGGTACATGTCCCTGCAGATTCAAATACAAATTCAGTTACAAGCTGCATCACAGAGGGGAACAGTGTTCATGTCTTGGCTGATGGTTTTACTCCTGTAAGGCAGGCAGTGAAAAAATCTACCTGRTAGTGGTTTCCAGAAGCACAGAGTTGGAAGAAGTGTTTATTCTATCCAGAGCCTGATGTGGTGGGATGTGTTTGATTCCTCTGAAAGAACAGTCTCTTAACATGTTSTCATAGGAAACCTGTGTCACACCTATTTTTTTTACATGAAGAAGTAGGAGCTGCAATTATTTTCCCTGCACTTTAAAAATCACATCTCTCTTGTTTTGTTCACATCTGTGTGTGATGTTATAAATGAATCTGAGGACAGGATTTCACACAGATTGTTGCCAGGATTTTGTTTGGAAACCCACTTAGACTGGAGATAGCCCCCTTTGCCTTTGTTCTCATGCCATATCTGTTATCTTCACATGTTCTCCATGCTTTTTCMCCCTGGTTTGGATATATCTGAGTTATTCAGTATTATTTGGATTGTTTTATCCCATTTCTCCCTGTTGACATCTCTCCCTTTCTTTGTTAGGTTTTTTTTGCACAAAATCCCTGGTAAGTGTTGAACACCATGTTTTTCCCTGTCTCTCTGTTCAGGCACATGTGAAGAGCTTTATTTTTGATCCATTCTTGTGCTTATAGAATTTGAAATGATACATGGGGACACATGGAATTTTAGAGACTTTCATAGGTATTTGTACAGCAAATTGTACACTGATATTTGTGTACAATTTGTACACAGATACTGTACACTACAGAACACTTGTTTAATAAAAGACCTCTTTTTAGAACTGAAACAAATAAAAATATTTGCATTTCTCTACTTAATTAGCATCTGCAGTGTTATTTTTAAATCTGAAGGAGAAAAAAATTTTCTAAAATTTCAGAATTATTAGGTGGCAGGAAACAAAGGACTGGGAGTGTGGTGGCAATACAGGAAAGTCAGGAAAATGAGAGGAAATACGAGCACTAATGGTACAGAAATTTCAGTTAAGACTGAAAACATTCCTTGTTTCTGTCTCTTGCCTGACCTCATCTCTGGTGCTTAAAATTTCAAATGAAGGGTTTCTCTCTCTTAGGTTTCTGTAACATTATTCAAATCATTATTTCTATCCTGCATTTCTATTACACTTTTTCATTGAGACTATTTTTTTCATTTTGCTGTGTTTTTTCTCATTAGCCCCAAGATCACAGCTAAATTAGACATAACTACAATATAATAATGTGATTATATCTATCTATAGTGTGTGTGTGTGATATTACATGTAGTAATTACATGCCAGATTTTTTCCTGTTTCAGTTCATGGTATTCTGTTCATTGGGTGGGTTTCTGTCCCCATAATTTTCCATCCCTTTGGTATTTCAGTGGCTTGAAAATTGGCCCTTTCTGCTTGAGCTGAGGACTCTGCCAGCTCAGAAGGAGCTCAGTAACTCAGTGCTCTGCTCTCTGCCAGCAGTTTACTCCCAGTTTGCTCAGCCTTGGTGGCATTGCAGAATGCAAAGAGCAAATTGAATGGCCTCTATCTTCATGTCCCTTCTTGGATCTTCAACACTTGCTAACTGGATTACTGACTGACACAAATCTCTTAGCAGTTTGGAKAAAGTTTGATCATCTTTCTGTCAGGCCCCCTGACCTCACCCCAGGCCTGCTGCTGTTCATGTGCTGCTGGGAGTGTTGTCAGTCATGCAGTTTTGCCCTACAGCCAAAGAAAATTGTTCTCCAAGCTTCTGTGTGCCTAAACTCAGGATTTCTTTGCTTGATGTAATTGTGGGCCCATAATTAGAAGATGTTCTGTAATGGCAAGCTGACTGTCAGAAACAGCTTATTTGGGTTTTTTGGCTGGCAAGAAGCAAATGAGCTTTCCTGCAAAAGTGCTGTCCCTTAAAGTGAGCCCCTGGCTGGAGAAGTGTTCATCTGGCTCTGGCCAGGTCATCGTGGCTGTCTTTAAAAGTCATTTACCTGGCTGAAAAGYAATGTACTGGCAGTTGATAGTGCTTCTCTACAGGGATGTCAAAAAGGTAGGAAGCTGCCCTGTCATCTTAACCATGAAAACACATTGAAAGCTGTTCTTCAGTTAAGGAATATCAGGTTGATTGGAAGATCTTGGTAGTCTTCTGTGTTKGGTGTTTTTATTAGCAGATATCTGGGTTCCCTTGGCAGTAAGGGTATATCAAGTTATATAAAAGACTTCCTGTAACTTCTTTCACTGAGATCCACAAATACTTTTCAAAGTATTTTGCAGCTTGCTGATAGAATTCTTAGGTCRTGTGGCCACACAGGGGTTTGAAACTTGAATTAACCTCTCAGCTGGGTATTTGGGCTSTTCTTTTCTCTTGCAACAGCCATAATCACCAGCAGAACTCAAATGAGCATCCAGCAGGATGTTAATGGGAAATAATTGCTGGAAATTATTACTAATGGTTATTCTTAGCTTTTCTGGAAGTCTTTGTTCTCTTCCCAACGCTGGGAGCCAAATATTCTGATTTTACCACTCAGAACCCTGAAATTTTGGTCAAAGCAGAGAACCAGAGGCAAGGAGRTACTGAACTCTCCAGTGTCTGCTCTGATTTCCTTCCTTTCCCCTCTGCTAACTAAATTGCCAGGCTGAATTTTAGGATGCACCAAAGGTTCTTTATTAGCTTCAAGTTAATTTCAAAATTAAATTGTTGCTGCGGTTTTGACACTGCTCCTTTGCATGACTTCCTGCAGTTTCAGTGGAGCTGTCAGGCTGTGCTGAATGGTGTCACACAGGGGTAAATGGCAGCCAGAGCCTTGGCAGAAGTGACCACACCAAGCACCACGTTCAGGAATTAGTGCCCAGAACTGGTTTCTTAGTGTGTGTTCAGAAAACCCCACCGAAGCTGCTCTGGGTTCAGTTCATCTTAAATCACATCAGTTCCTGGAAGCTTGGCTTCAGGCACCAGCTTTTAACTCATGCCTCACTTTGTTCTTGATTCATAAAATACARGTGTGTGTTCTGACTGTTCAGGAGTTCCTTTGACACAAACTCTCACTGTGGGGCTTCAAATTATTTGATATTCTAATCAAATTCWTTTTTTTCTGCTTTGGCTTTTTAAAGTTGATGGTACAGGCTGTAGCAGACTCCAAAACATTTGTTAGGTTCATTTTTGGAGGACTTGACTGGGAATGTTTTCATGTGAAAACTTTTTGGTCTATTTTGACAAAAATAATATGCTGCCCAGCAAGTTGAAAAAGCTTCTTTCTAAATCACACATTGTCCCAGTAAACACTTACTCTCTTTTGCCTTTAGTTGTAAATGGATAATATAKTTGGTGTTTTCTTTTGGTGGTTTTACACAGCTGCAGATGATTGGAAGTTTAGCAGGTGTCTTTTGTGGTGCTGYTTTTGTACAACCAATGCTCCAAAATCCAGGCAGAAAAAGCCCCATAGATAACTTGTTAATATTTTCAACTTGCATTTCCAGAGTGGTGATAATTCARATCTCTGGTATTAATAYTCCTCYTGTTGTGCTCATCCCATAGCAAAGGAGACTGAGTTCAAATTCTGCAGGCAAGATCATTGTTTCAGAAAAAGTGAGAAGTTTCTTTTTTCTCAGTGTTGCTGAAGAGATGGGGTCAAACTTCTTTTTKTGATCTGTGTGCACTTACAAATAGATGGACATTGTCTGTCCTGGATTCTTTTGTCCCTGTCCTTTGACTTTTTATGTATTCTCTAGGATTTTGGSCCTATGTATTGTCTAGAATTTTTTATAAAATTTTTGACCTTTTTTAAAAGTTCTACAGTAGATTTAATTCAAAAAGTGCTTCAGACCATCTYCTTTTTCCTCTGAGTGAAAGATTTTTGACTGAAGTTTGGAAAGTTTTCCTTTTGAAATATTAGACAGTATATCTGCTGCTGACATGGAGGGTGTGCAATAATATATCTGTACCCAGATATAAAACCACAAAGCTGAGGAAACTGCAGGCTCATGATTGACAAAATAATTGAATTTCTCATGTATTCACTTCCTGCTTTTTCTGGCTGTGAAGGACCACGTGTTGTTCTGCTCTTGGGCACAGCTTTACTCATYCCTGTTCTGTTTTCCCCTGTTCTGTGCCATGTTCAGGCTGAGCTTAGTTGGGCTCAGCCCAGGCTGTGGCTCCATTTAGCACTCCTTAGAGGCAAGGCATTAAATCCAGGGGCTGGTGCCAGAAACAAGCAGTAGAAAACTGTGGGACTGGGGTTTGGCTCCTGTCAGATGTTGATGTTATGAAGCATGAGAGATTTTCTTACAATTGCTGTTCATTTCTAATGTTTCTTGTACCATCTTTTTCTTACCATTAAATGTAAATGCCCTTGTAAATAAATATTTTCTATCAATGAAAAGCAAGTGTGTTGCTGCTTTCAAAGTAGGCTGGCTAATTTTTTAACAGAAAAGAGCATCTAGTCCCAGCTACTTTACAGGTAATGTAACCAGCAAAAAAACAAACAAACAAACAAAAAARMCCCCAAAAGTTCCACTTTTTGCAGTTCAAAAAACTCCCTTTTAATTCTCTGATAAGTACATGCAAAGAAATTATAAATAATATGCATTGAGGATCTTAGGAGATAAGTGTGCCTGAGTACAAAGTAGAATCCAGTCTGCATTTCATAAATAATTTAACTGTGAGGAAAACCTGTCTTGGTCCTTGAATTCAGCTGCATAACTGTTAGGCACTCCCATTTCTGTTTGGAATAAGAAGGTGTGGGAAGTTTTAATGTGGTTTTCTTCTCTTTTGACACTTTCTGCCCTTTTCTCCCTGTCACTTCTCCTGAGCTGGCTCAGAGCTTTCTAATGGCTTTTATTTGAAGATCAGTAGTGACTTTTCAAGTAGAAATGATGACTGCTGTGTTGCAGTAAAGCATCATCACACAGTGATCTCTTACAGAGCTGCCCTTATTGATATAAAGAGGGGACTTAAGTGCATAAAATTGGTGGTAAGTAAACATAGCTGGATGCTTATTAAGCAAAATTAGTCACATTTTAGAAATATTTTTACATACTAAAATAACTTAGGTTTGATAATTATCTGTGGTCAATCCAGATATGACTTAACTGTGTCTTAGGGTTAGAAATTGTGAAACATCCATATTTAATTTTTTGGGGATTTTTTGGTTCTCACAAAGAGAATGTTCACCAGCTCTTGGTCTCAGTCAGACTTGTTTTGTTCTGATTTGTTTCACTGCATCAATAACCTGATTAGGTGTAGGTAGTGATAAAGCTCAGAAATAATTTCAGGAATTAGKAAAAAGAAAATTAGTCTGATGAGAAAGGTGTCCTTAGAGTGTTTGTAAACTCTGGCATGAATATACTCAGGGATTAAAGAACCTGGACCTGACAGCACAGATCTRAACCAGCAAGCATCTTCAGCTGTGCAAGTTTTGGTTCTGTCCAAAACAAYTCATTTCAGCTGTGGGAGTTGCTCATCTTCAGTGAATTGAAGAATTTGGACAATTCTCTCAGTTTAACTTGTGTGTACCTAAAAACTTAACCCTTCATGACCAGTTCCCAGGTACACTGGAACTCWGCTGCTCTTCTTCCCCTTGCTATAAGCAAGCCCTTACAGGAGATATTGTCATTGAATTTCCACAGATGTAAAGAATTCAGATCACTCCTTGCCTTTACTGGTAATTACATGKAATAGAGCCATTATTATTCATTATTTTGTACAGTGCATTTACCATTACCAAGCTGTGCAAACACACAATTAGCATTMAATTTACATTTTTTTGCCAGTTCATTAGGGTTTTGTAGAACTCAAAYTGTTCACTGGTTGGCATAATTGGGATGAGCACATACAAATTTTRAACTCATTTTTGGAAACACTGATAACCTGTTCTGGGTAATCTTGGGGAAAGTGATTTGTTTACCCACAGCTSTTTCATTAGTGGTTAGTGATTATTACTGTTGCTTTACCTCCCAGTTTCACAGATAATAAACTCTTCTGTTACAAGAGCATCTCTCTGGGAAGAAATTACGATTATAGAAATGTAAAAAAAGAAAATTATATGTAAATATTTAAACAAAAATGAATTATGTCCCTTTCTGTTGCTGAACTAGTGGAATATTGAGGATATAGAAGACATCCCCTGTAGGTAGATTACAACTAGGAGTCTCTCTGTTGTCTCTAGATAACAAGTTTAATAAACTAGAGGAGAGCTAGCCTGAGCAAACAAAGGGCAGTAAAACTTGTGTTTGTGGTACAGAAGGCAGAAAGCCTGGTGGGAGGTATTATTCTTAATCCAGKGAAGACTGAAAGGAGCTTTCCCTTAATTTATGATGCACCAACCTCCCCCATTGTGCTAAAAAGCACAAGCTGGCTGTGGGTCTGTRGGGGGAGGGTTTCTGTGGGATTCATTCTTGGGGTGGAAGTGCAAGGACACCTCTTGGGTGAGTTCCCATCACTTGATAGGGCAAAGAACACTGAATTACTGGAATTCAATATAAACCTGCCCTTGCTGCTGCCCTGATSAGTGGGACCACACCAGTAGCCAGGTGTTCAGCTCCTCAGTGAGCTGTACAKGGCAGCAGGGCATTCCTGGGCTGTGGGTAACTGCCAGGCCACATTTTAAAATCCTTTCATCAAAATTGAACAAGCAGAAGATCCAATTTGCCTAACAGGCTGGAAGCAAATAGTAAATTAGGTAGAGAACTTAAAATTCACTTCTGCTAACATTGTTCCCATGATCTTTGACTTGAAGGTCTCTTTTCTGTCCCTTCTTCCTTGGCCTCTCTTTTTTGGGGGTGGAGAACCTTAGCTTGGTTGTTGTAAGACCTGATGCTTCTTTGCAGATCCCTTGGAAATAATCCTGTGCCAAGGCCCTGCTCTTTGAGAGCTGTGGTGGTATTTTGGGGACATAGGACAGGAGAGTGAATGTCACTGTGTGGTGACAAAAAGGATCCATCTGACCAGGCTGGAGGGGATACATARTTCTGTTTACTCCCCATTTAGAACAGCATTAAAAAAAATCCCAACAAATAGAATTCTAAATGGGAAACAGTATCATTGCAGTGAAATGATTGGTAATTCTTTAAAATAGAAATAGTTATAWATGCCCATTTTCTTTGGAATGTGGGTGTTAAAATGGGAAGATGCCTTAAGACTGGTGTCTTAGTGTGTGTATACATTCACATAATTGCTAAGAAGGATCTAGAAATTTCTCAATATCATCTMTAAAATTCTCTTTGAATTTATGTGCATTCACAATGGGGCACATCCCATGGGGAAAGAATTTAAAACAGGAAAGTTAAGCTACAGCCATAAACCTGATATATCTATAATTGCCATACACAGTAGCATTATAAAATATAATGATATTTTCTAGTCTGTAATATAGAGACTGATTCCAACCAACTTTTTCACACTGTAAGCTATATTCAGAAAGTCATAAATGCAGAAATTAGTGTGAGGAGGGGGGAAAAACATCCTTAATTTGTGTGCATTTTTCAGACTTCTGACATACTTGATTGGATCAAATGTCTTTACACATAATCTTGTTATGTCTTTCACTGGCCAGGATTTCTGCTCAGTGTCTTTTAAAGTACAACCCTTGAAAGAGGGTACTAACTGTACTGTACTAACAGTCAGTATTTTAATTAAGAGGATTGTGTCTAATAACTCTCAGAACATTTATCATGCATGTGAAAGGTAAGAGTAGGGAACTACTTCTGTATCTGAGCTTTCTGAAGGTGCTACCTTCTTTGTTTTTTTTGTGCCTGTCTTTGTTTTTTCTTATTTTTAGAAATTAGGCAATTTTTTTATATGGTTGGAAATAGTTGTAGTAAAACCAACAAGTGTTAGTGTACAGGTTTATTCTCAGACATTCACTCATGATTTTAAATGAGTTTCTCAMAAATCTTTGCCTTCAGTCTTTCATTTTGGTTGGTTTGTGGGCCTTCCTTTGCCACCACTCCTGCACAATTCACACATTTCAGTATTCATTTAKCCATAAAGCATCCCTGTAACAAAGGGAGTTGGTAATGAGGTACATGCAAAGGAGCAGGGGTTGTTCAGGGAGGAATTCTCACCCTGGAGCTCCCAGCAGAGAGGCAGATATGTGTGTGTGACTGTTGAAATTACTGAGCCAAAGCTGTTGTCAGCAAACAGGGAATGTAAACTGCAGAGATTTGCATGAATTAAGGTTTTCTGAGCTTGTTTGGGGACAAGGAGGTTTTGTACCAGAGGAGAGGCTGATTTCCCAACACTAGGAACTGAAAACAACTGTGAAATCAAATCTGTGAGGTGGCTTTTTCTCTGGAATGTTACTTTAAAGGTATTTTCTGCATCATGTGTCTCATTACAGATAATAGTGTGCACATCTCTCAGCAGAAAGAAGGAAAAGCAATATACAGCGTCAATTGCTTCCATTTTAAAAGAAATTAAGAAAGGTCTGATGAGATGATGCTATTCAGTTATTTTGGTTATGTAAATGTTCTGAGTTAGTTCATCCCTAGTGAATATTTTATTTAAAGCAGAGTTGTTGTAGGGAAAAATTTGTTTTCTCTTGAGAAAGCTTCATTGTGTTAGGAACCTAAAGCTAATCCTAATGTTAGGAACCTAAAGATGATCCCATCTCTGCAGAGCTGTGGCTGAGATGGCTCTGTTGAGGATCCATCCACAAAGGAGGGTGGATGTTTTCCCCTCTGCTGCCATCATCCAGAGTGCACTGGTTGAAAGAATTGCTCTCTGCAGGAAATGCCAGTTACCTGTTCCATCACACAAAGATTATAACCATCATGTTTSTAAATATTACAGGTTTCTTCTGATCCCCATGAACAGTATTAATGTGCTGATAGCCAGAAGCCTTTTGATAAGTACCCAGTGGTTTCTCTGCTCTGGTTACTGAGTGTGCTGGCATCATCTGCTGCCTCTCAGCTCTGTGCTCTGGGCCCATGTCAGAAGCCAGCCCAGTGCTATCTGTCACTTTTGAAGGCTTTGAAAGTGTGGCTGCTTCAGTTGCTCTGTTTGAGATGGCCCATTCTTAAATTAATTCTTTAATTAATTCTTTAATTAATTCTTAAATAATAATTAATAAGCCTTATTTTTCTCAGGGCCCCTATTTGTGTTTGGGCTGGCTTAACTCAAGAGGAGGCTAAAGCAGGGCCTTGCACAGGATGAGCTGTCACACAGAGATGGCCTGTCACCAGCATCACTTGTTTCCTGCATGCAGTCTTTTCCCTCAAGCAYAGCCCTTTGTCTCTCTGGGCTTTTCCATTGCTAATTGTCTTTATTTCAGGAGCAGCAGTGCCAATGYCACTCCAGTCCCTGTGGGTAGTGGATTTTTGTGGTTTTTCTAGGCTTTGTTTATTTATTTGCTATGATGGTACTCAAGCTGAACACATTTTCATATGGTTCAACCAAGTGTTAACTTAAATGGAGTGTTTTTCTATAAGGACCTTGAATGACAATCTCCTCTCTTTCCCTGGGGACTGCTTGGTTGGTAGCAACTACCTACAGAATATCCTTAGCTGGAAAAAATCCTAYAGAAATCCTATCAGCAAGCATGGATTCCCCTCCCCTGTGGAGGAGGAGCTCTTCCTCCCTTACTCCTGGCTGAATTGTTGCTTCCAGATAAACACTGGGAAGCAAGATTTGTTCAGCTTCATGTTTTAGTGGAGAGATTTAGTCATGCCAAATGCAGACAGACAGTGCCTGTCACTTCTCTCTGCACTAGAAAAGCCTGAGAGAAAGGAAACTCTGCATCTCAGAGTGTCTCTCTGACCTCCAGACCACACTGATGGTCTTGGCAACTTGAGCATCTTGCTCTGCCCTGAAATCCCACACATTCCAAAGGCAATTCTGCCTGCTATGGCTGGAGAGGAGCTGGGTTCCTTCATCTGTATTCAGTTCTTAGTTGTTCCCATATACTTGCCAAGGCTGGATTCATTTCTTCTTTGGTCAAGAACCTCTTCCCTTTCTGTCTTTTCCTCCAGTGAGAAGGAACATTGCACTCACTTGAGAGCGTGCTCTAGGTTACATCAGTTTGCTTCTTGTATTTTAAGATACAAGTAGATTCCTTATTCTGATGCCAAAGGATTTTTGGTTTTTTATATATTTTTCATATATTTGTAGCTCTGCAGACTCTTATTGTACAGTTATAGAGTTTCTTAGCTAGCATTCTGTGCTTTTCCAGTACTTTGTTATGGAATCCCCTTCTAACCTCAYTTCTTCAATGAACCAAAGCCATTCTTCTACTCCCCCATGTAGGGAAACATAAACAATGTGGGGCTAGGAGAAAGGGGAGGCTTCAGTAGGAGGCMAAACCAAGGAGGRAATTACTTCATTARCTCYGCTTTTAATTGGGGATTCTTGTCARTTATGCTAATTTGCTAAACTTAGAAAAGYGTCATAGCCCTATATCACATGTGCATTCTGCTGTGCATTTTGCCATAAGTGTACCTGGAGGATCCCTCAATAAACAGTAACTGCTTTYATCCTTTTAATCTTTGGCTTGTGATTTCAGGGCTCAGAAAGGCAGCAATTCTAATTGGATTTTTCTGTGGCCTCAGGAAAATTTCAGCTGATACTTATTTTTAATGTCTTGTCACAGTGAGATCTGTGTTAAGACAGCTTGTGCTGCTTAAACTGAAGTGTTCCACTGTGCAGCAGAGCATCTGTGTGGGAGCTGTCTGACTTGATGGGAATCCTTAATTCCTGGAGAATGCTCCCAWTCTTCCATGCCATTTATGACTTCAGTGCCTTCATGCTGCAGGCAGACCCTCCTTTCTCAAATTGCTTTTTTTTTTCAGTTACTGCATGCTGCCTTCTTTTCTGGGATGGACTATTACTGTTGCCCCTCCCTTGAAGAGATTGGAGAAAGGAATTACTGTTTGCTATTTCTTCTCTGAATTCCTGTTGTTAACCTCAGAAACCTCATTTTGTCATGCAGCAGGAACAGGCTGGTTTTTTTTTAATGCATTTTAGCTCATCTGAAGAGCACTGATTCTCTCTCAAGGTCAGACAGTTTAAAAGGAAATTATATCACAAGGGTTTTTCTTTGCTAACTCTTAAGAGTTGGAAAAACCTGAATCCCTTTAAACTGGTAAGAGATCACATCTCATAAGGTTTCTTTTCATCATATACTAATTTAGTATTCAGATCCATTATTTAATTTCTTTGCTTATTTTCTGACAGGACAGCAAAAGGATAGTAGGGATAGGATAGAAACAAATAGATATTTGCTTTRTATTTCTACAGTTTTTCACTGTGAAGTGTCACAGAATCATTCTACCTCACCACCTCCATATAAAAGCTTCACCAGTGCTACATTTAAAATACTGTGAAGTGGTATAAAGCCTAAAGAAAAGTACCAATTTAAACAGAACCTTCTTAGGTAATCTTTCAGTGAGCTTGATTTGAGGGTATAATCTGAGCAGAAAATGCTCCCATTAATTAGTGGGAAGGAAGGCAAGATAAATAACTTGAAAGAAATTTTCTTTAGCTTCAATTTTGTAACCTGTGCTCTGTGATGATTTTCATCTGTTTTACATTAGTTATAAGGTGTGCACCCTGTAATTTTTCAGTGTCTGTGAGATCTCAGAAGGGACAATTTTTATCTTTTTGACAGGCCATGGAGCAGATGTGAAGTGTGTTGACTGGCATCCAACAAAGGGATTGGTTGTTTCAGGAAGTAAAGATAGCCAACAGCCCATCAAGTTCTGGGATCCAAAGACTGGCCAGAGCCTTGCCACACTGTAAGTTCTTACCCACAGACTTTTGATTTGCTCAAATATAAACTAACTTTATAATATAATTTTTTCTTAATTCCCTTCTTAGCTCTTTTTCTCACAACTTTTCAGCCAGGCACAGTTGACACGAAGCTAGTGCTTTAGCTGTGCCAGCAAATCCAGAGGTTAGGTGAAGCCAAGTCTATACCTAGAAAATTGAGACTTTATTATTAGTTRTTTAAATTTACTTTGGTCTTCTTCACAGACAATCTAGTCACACAGTTCTCATTCAGACTGAGATAGGGAAAAATTCACACTGAGATAGGGAAACAAATGGGATGTTTCATCTGGATGATGAAAACTTTCTTGTGCTGCAGTAGAAACATGCTCAGTAACTGGATRCTGTCTCAGTGAGTGCTTCCAGTTGCTTTGCAGTAGGAAAGACCAGGATCAAAGCATAGAGTCTTTGCCTTGTCTGCAGTTCAGGCTACTAAAGCAGAACACCATAGTGCAAAGGCTGCAGAGCTATGGATATATGAAAAATATATAAGCCCCAGTTCTGTTTGGTATCCTGAACTGCCTCATTATTGACCTGAATATTCGTGACTGGCAAACAACACATTTTTATCTGTGTCTGAGAAATCAGTTCCAGGWCCAACAATCTGTTCCTGTTTCTCTCTGCTGGCAGACATGCTCACAAAAACACAGTGATGGAGGTGAAACTGAATCTCAATGGCAACTGGCTGCTGACAGCTTCTCGTGACCACCTCTGCAAGCTCTTCGACATCCGCAACCTGAAAGAGGAACTKCAGGTCTTCAGGGGCCATAAGAAAGAGGCCACAGGTCAGGATTTATTTTATTATGTAGATTGTTATTCTTAAGCTTAGATTAAAAATCAGAATGATTTCCATTCATTAGAAATGCTAGTGTTACAGCTCCTGACTGTGGCTTGCTGTGTGTTTCAGCTGTGGCCTGGCATCCTGTTCATGAGGGGCTGTTTGCCAGTGGAGGCTCTGATGGCTCCTTGCTGTTCTGGCATGTTGGGTATGTGGCATTTTCATCAGCACGTTGGGAAGGTGTTGGTCAACTGTGCAAGCYGTCAGACAAAACACAAAACACCTCTTTTCCCCTTTGGGTCCATATTTAACCTGCACAGTTTTTCTCTGTACCTGAGGAATTTGTTAATATGCTTCATTTATGAAGTTCTCTAGAAATGTGCTTTAAAGGATACAACTGCTTTCACCAAACCAGCCATGTGTTCAGATGGTGATGAATGGTTGAAACTGCTGGTTTCTTAAAGCTTGTTCTGAGGTGCTGGAATTACTGTGGTTTTAAATGTACAATTAAAAATCCCTGCATTGCTGCCTATTAAAACCACAAGGAACAATCAGTTCACCCAGTAGAGAAATAACAGAGGCTTAAATTTGACAAAATATGGGATAGAGGATGAACAACAACTGTATAACAGAAATTTTCTGTTGTAGCTGTAGGAGATGTAAATTCAGCTGTAAATGATGAATTTTTACCTTTTTTAATGCCTCAGGGTTGAGAAGGAGGTTGGTGGGATGGAAATGGCCCATGAAGGGATGATCTGGAGCCTGGCCTGGCATCCCCTYGGACACATTCTGTGCTCAGGCTCAAATGATCACACCAGGTAATTTCTGGTATTTAAAGAGAAGGTCTGAGGGAAGGTATTTGCTTTTAGAAACTGGAACAGTGTTTGGCATCAGGGAGTAAATAGATTGGGATGGTTCTGTTACACAAGCAGTGGCCAAAGCAGACACAAYTTATGTTAATAGGAAGCACTTGGTGACACTGACATTTTGTATTAAAGGTAGAGTCTGACCTCTTGTAACAAATATTACAGTTTTGATTGGTGGGAGTTTTAAATCCGTTGAAGAAATGTTTAAAAAAGGAATTTTTGTTGTTTCTTGCTGAAGAAATATTCCTATCTCCACAGGAATTTTTCCTACAGATAATCTGCAGGTCATGTCTTTTCACATTGCAGATACKTTCAGAGGCTGTAGTTTGTGTTTTTAGGTTGGGCATCCTATAAACATAGTATATTTTATRAATGTTTATAAATAAACAAGCACATTTTATAAATACAGTAAGTTTTTGTGGGGGCATGTGTATATTTAGTGTATATGAAGAATATACTGGAGCAAGAAGGTTTTGGAATGGACTAGAAATTTTTTTTCAGGATCTTATGTTGATGTCTTGTACTTACACCCATTACACTTTGAAGTATCTTCTAACTTGKAACTCTGTAATTCATTACAATACTTTCTGAGTTCTTATTTTTGGCTTGAAGCTCATTCCCTGTGTTCAGATGTAGAGCTGAATTTGATGTAGTGAGAGTTGAATCCTTCTATAATCAAGATACTATACTAAAAATGAAGAAGTAATTAGATTAGGAGTTGTTAATGCTCTTGACCCTTTAATGAGATCATATCACTTCCTTTGATAGCAAGTTTTGGACTCGGAATCGGCCTGGAGATAAAATGCGGGATCGTTACAACCTGAACCTGCTGCCTGGGATGTCAGAGGATGGCGTGGAATATGGTAAGGCATTTGTCCTCAGTATGGAAGGAAGAGGATTGGGGTTGGTGGAACCCTGGAAGCTGAAAATTTTAGTTTTTCTGTGTTAAAAGGTGCTGACTCTCAAGCAAGCACCACATTTGATCTGAGGCCTTGGAACAGGCTTCCAACATTGAGTGAGAGCACTGAGATTATGGGTGTGTGGTTTGTACAAGTSTGTGATCTCACAGGGTGAAAAACTTAGATGTAAGACTTTAGCATACAGTAATGTGTGTGAGCCAGGAACAGGCCTAGGTCATTAGGTAACACTTCTGGGTAAGGTGAGGAAGCAGAATTATAGCATTGGGAACCACTTGGGCAAAAATGTCTTTCTCTAAAGATGATTTCACTCCCTCTGTTATCAGTGATCATCATTCCAACAATGGGTTTTCTTCTCTYTCCACAGCTCCAGGAGGTAAGACCTGCTCTGTCAGTCACAGGAAGGAGGTTTGGCTCTCCCTCTAGCAATATCTCCAGTTTACTTTTCTTCCTCAAAACTTCATCTATCTTCAAGGTTTCCCACAATCCTGAACTGCAACAGGAAAAGCAATAAGAATTCTACTAGAGCCTTTAAACTTTGGTTTTAGGGATTTATCTCAATAATTTTAGGCTGCTCAGGAATTGCCCAGCTCAATGGTGTGCCTCAGCCACCTGTAGCTGCAGATTTTTGATTATTTGCTTTGGGAAAGGGGGAGTTAAAATGCAGTACTTTAATACAAGTTAAATTTTAAAATATATAGATYTGTTATAACAAAAATGGGACTGGTTATGGGTTATTTCTTTTTCTGAGCTTCTGCCCTAAATGTAACCTTCCTGAAAGGATATAGTTTCTGACCTTTTGGGATGCATTTATGAATCTGAACTTGCAGTTCTTTTAAAATCCTGTAATTCRTGTATGAAACTAAATTGTAACCTACCAGTTGTAAAATATCTATTTACTATTGGAATATAATACTAATGGTAAAAGCATGTGAGAATCCAAAGGGATAAAATAGTAATGTAAAGAAAAATTTTCCAACTATAAATAAATATTTATTGTTTTGTTTTTCTAGATGATCTGGAGCCCAACAGCCTGGCAGTTATTCCTGGGATGGGAATACCTGAACAGTTGAAAATAGCCATGGAGCAGGAGCAGATGGGTAAGTAATGGCTAGGGAGAAGCATTCTCCTAAGCAATTCAGATACTGTGTGACTTCTTTTTCATCCTTTTCATTTTCTTTGGGAGCACAGGTGCTCTTTTCTCAAGTTCTGTGTTGTGCATATTTATGTAAAGAAGGATGAGCTGAAAACCTCTGTGAAAAAAAATAAAGGATCTTTCTGTAAGGCTGCATTGCTCTGACTGTTTGTTTTTCCTGGTGCCAAAGGGAAAGATGAGTCCAATGACATTGAAATGACAATCCCAGGACTGGATTGGGGAATGGAGGAAGTAATGCAAAAGGACCAAAAGAAAGTGCCACAGAAAAAAGTTCCCTATGCAAAACCAATACCAGCACAGTTTCAGCAGGTAAGTACCTGATAGACAGTGAACAGAGCAACCTGGTCTTCACCCAACCTCAAAAAGTTGTGTGTCTTTGGAAATGTTTTGGATTTTTGGTATCAGCTCTCCTGTATCAACTCCCAGTGCAATTTACCACAGTAGCTAGTTTAATTACTATTTAAACATAAAACATTTGATTAAATACCTTCTATCTGTACCTGGGAAGAACTYACGAGATACAGAAGTTTTATTCAGCATTGTTTTTACTTTCAAGTATCCATACTGCAAAATGTTTCAGCATATCCTCTCTCATTGCAGCAGTGTGTTGCACACATGTTGTTCTACAGAGTTGATCYTGTGTTTCCTCATCTTTGTAGGCATGGATGCAAAATAAAGTTCCTTTGCCTCCCCCACCTGAGCCATTGAATGATAGAAAGGAGGATATTAAGCTGGAGGAGAAAAAGAAATCACAGGCAGAGATTGAGCAGGAAATGGCAGCACTTCAGTACACAAACCCACAGCTCCTGGAGGTATGTGTGGAAACTCAGGGATTCACAAGTTTGCTTTAGTCCTTTCTGTGACAGATTTGCACTTCAGCACTAAAGTGAGCAGCTTCCTGCAGCAGTTTCACCTGTTTGGCTGTTTTCAGCTTTTTACAAGAAGCCATCTAACTGAACAGGATATTGCACTTGATGTGTGGTGATGAGAAACCCYCAGTGAGGCCCCACATCTCAGTTTACCAGTGGGTCTCTTCAGTCAGTAATTTCTCTTTCATTAGTTATTTCTGCTAATTACAAGGAAAGCATTCTTAAATTCCTGTGAAATGGRATGACTGCTTCTGATTTTTAGTTGTAAAATACTTCTGTGCTYAGTTGATTTTCTGTGTCTCTTTTTTGGACAGCAACTGAAGATTGAGAGACTTGCACAAAAGCAAGCTGAGCAAGTGCAGCCACCTCCCCCAGGAGGATCTCTCCATGGACCTCAGCCTTTCCCAGGGCAAGGCCCAATGTCCCAGATGCCTCAAGGGTTTCAGCAGCCCCTTCCACCTCAGCAGATGCCAATGAATATGCCTCAGATGGGACCTCCTGGCCCMCAAGGACAGTTCAGACCTCCGGGACCCCAAGGACAAATGGGACCTCAAGGTCCATTACACCAAGGAGCTGGAGGTCCACAAGGGTTCATGGGACCACAAGGACCTCCAGGCCCCCAGGGGCCTCCACAAGGAATGCCACGGCCTCAGGATTTACACGGACATCAAGGAATGCAGAGACATCCGGGCCCTCACGGGCCAATGGGGCCCCCAGGCCCACAGGGTAACGCTGGCCCACAGGGACACTTGGGACCACAGGGCCTGCCTGGGTCTCAGACTCATTTAGGACCACAGGGCCCACCTGGCCCACAAGGTCACTTGGGTCCTCAGGGTCCTCCTGGAGGCCAAGGAATGCAGGGGCCACCTGGCCCACGAGGAATGCAAGGACCTCTTCCTCACGGCATGCAAGGAGCTCCGGGATCTCAAGGGATGCAGGGCCCTATATCTCAAGGGCCTTTGATGGGACTTAATCCAAGAGGGATGCAGGGTCCACCAGGGCCCCGAGATAACCAGGGACCTAATCCACAAGGGATGATGATGGGTCACCCACAAGAAATGAGAGGTCCTCATATGCAAAGTGGTTTACTAGGACACGGTCCCCAGGAGATGCGGGGCCTTCAGGGCCCCCCGCCCCAAGGCTCCATGCTGGGACCACCACAGGAGATGCGTGGGCCACCCGGGCCCCAGGGCCAGCAGGGACCTCCACAAGGCTCCATGGTGGGGCMTCAAGGAAACATGCAAGGACCTCAGGGACAGCCAAACCCTTCGAGGGGCCCTCACCCCTCCCAGGGCCCCCTGCCCTTCCAGCAGCAGAAAACGCCTCTGTTGGGGGATGGCCCTCGTGCCCCCTTCAATCAGGTACGTGGGGTCTGGGAGCAGGGCACTGCTCAGGGTGGGAGTGGGAACTGCTGAGAGAAAGCAGGCTGGGTGTGCCTTGCAGGACTGAGGCCTCAGGGAAATTGAGGTGGTAATAAAAAGGGTTCTGKAGCTTGCAAACAGCAGAATCCCCCATGGCAGGGGGATTGGAAATWGGTGATCTYTAAGGTMATTTCCAACCCAAGCTRTTCAKKATTCTATGACAGGTAACTGTGGAAAAGGGGATATTGGGAATGGTAGTACAGACACCAGTTTGCTATGAAAATACGTAACCTGAGGAGAAACTCCTTTTTTTTTCCTTTTTTCTAATTTAAAGACACTGAACTGTTTTAAGTGGGGTATTTCCAGGRGAGCAGACAAGCACTAATAAAAGTCAAATTTCAAGAAACTGGCCATAAGAAAAGTCATATGTCTTAATTAAAGCAAGGTATAGCMAACTCTCAGTTGTCCAGAGCAGTTAATCCAAACTGTGGGATGTATTTACCACAGATGCTGACACACCTGGAATCAGCTTAGGTCTGGCTGCACTTAACAGTTGACTCTTTTTTCTTCCATTTTCTGCTCTACTTCACATCACACAAAGCTCTGTGGTCATTGCCTCTCATAAGTTCCTGGCTGGATAGCACCAGTTCTGGACTTTATCTCAATTGTTTTCAGTTCTAGGTGAATTTTGAAAGGGAAGTTTGGGGGGAAAAAATCTACCTAATTAAAAAAAAAAAAGAAAGTGTGGTGGTTTTTAACGAGACTTGTCTCTTTTAGACCTGCACTCAATAGTTTCAGTCAAAGCTTTAGACAGGCAGAGTACTTAGTGTGTAGTCCAGTACCAATCAGTGAGGAACTGGAAATTCAAATGAGCTTTAGCTCAGGGATTCCTTTTCAGATTGAAGCAGAGTAGCCCACAAGTTGTGGGTTTATTTGAATTCTTCTTCCTTACAAATCAATAATTCCTTCCAGAAAGCTGTTAATGTGCCACTGTTGCTGAGATTTCAAAAGTATCTGAGTTACACARACAAGTGTTGGTACCCCAACTACATAACTTAAACCAGCAGAATTGTTTCTTATTGCTATCATTTTTCTTTGAGAATAATTACCATGTTGGTGGAGGGCTGTCCTGGTCTGCCCTCGCCACTGACACTGTTTGGAATTCAGTAGGGTGCTTTTGACAGGCGGCTGGTTATTTGCTTTGAATGCTGCTTTCTTAAAGGCTTTTACAGATCCTAAAAAAATGACACAGTGAGGTATTTTAGACCATTCTTCCTTCCTTGTGCACCTTTAGTATGGTAATTTTAAAATTAMYGTATTTTAAAATTCATAGTGTCAGGTTTTGCTCCATTTTGCTTCTTTGTAATATGAACACAGCAGTAGTTGCTGTTTAAAAAGGCCCCATCTGTGATTTTTTTAAAGAACAATAGACTTAAGTTTGTTTTATGTTCTGGATTTGTTTTTTTATTTCTGTAAACTCATACAAATCACTTGTCTTCCTTTTCAGTAGCAGAAGTGTGTGAATATCTGCTTTATCAAGGGCTTGTGACATTATTACAGAGCAATTACAGATAATTGGTTAATCTCCATATAAGATATCACTGTTACCTGCACTGGCTGTACCCTGTACCAGAGCTTTGCTGGGATGCACAAGGCCATTTTCAGCTTTTAGTAAAGTACCTCTTTCTAAACTCTGCTTCTTTTCCAGTTTCAAGCCCAGTGTGAGGCTTGAAATGAATTTAGAAACAAAAATCCCATGAAAATGCAGAATTAGGGCTCTGTGTTCCCAKCTTGGCCCAGTTTGTTTGTAATCAAGGTTTCTGCTAAGGAGAGTTATTTACTGAGTGCTAAAAACTGCTGCTTTGGTTAAACACTTCCATACATGGAAGTAGGTCCATAAAATTTATTTTAAGCAACCATCTGCTAAATATATGGGAAATCCTGGAACTCCAGCARGGTTTTAGTGAGGAACAGCAGAATCACTGTGATAGCTGGCTCTTACCTAGTCAGAGGATGGATTTGTTCTGGACTTGAGTCAATATTCCATCACTAGGAAAGTATTTTGGGGGGTTGGGGTTTTTTTTTTAATGGGCATGAAGCCATATCTTTTATTTTGCTTATTTTTCCAACATTCTTACAAAACTACTCCGTGCAAATATGAAGTTTGTAGTAGATATTTGATATTTGTAAGTGCTTTCTTGTGTTTCTCACCTACAYTGCAGTTGAATATAAATTTTTAATTTAAAATATTTCAAGCTATGATGGGGTAAATGCAGAAATTGACTTTGTGTTCTCTGCAAGCAGAAACAAAAAGGTAGTGTTTCTCCAAAATAAATTCAGAGCAATAAAATTATTTAACTTTGATTCATGGAGAAATTAARCAGTGTAATTATAACCCAGTGATGTGCTGGAGTACAGGTCTTTAAGTATTTCCAGACTGCAGTCTGGAAGGGTTTTAACAAGTTAGTGTGAAGGCCAAGTCTCAATCTTTTATATAAGACAGGTTTTGGGAAAAATTATATTTTTAGGGGTTCTAGTAAGGGTTTGGGGGAGATTGGCTTTTTGGTCAATGTCAGCATAAGAAGGTTTTGTGTTGCAGTCCTGCAGCTTTCAGCTCTGTCTSGTTCATATTTTTAATGTTGGATTTTATAGCTACAGTGTAAATTCTGTACCTGTCCATTTTCAAACCCCAGATGATGGCTTTTTGTCAGGCCTGTGCTGTTGAAAGGCAGAATCAGAGATTGTCCAAGCACAGCTTTCCAACCAGTGTCACCACAGCAGCTCCTCTAAATTTGGCACCTGTCAAAACCTCAGTCTGTGACACAGCTGAACTGAAAGAGAATTATTTTATCCTTTAAAACTCACCAAAATATGAGAAACAATACCAAAAGACAGTAAGATACTTTATTTTTTTTTCTTTGGGATCACATAATGCACACAAAACTCTGCCCACTCTTCTGCCTCTGCTTTTTTTAATCCTAAAATGAAGAAAAATGAACTTTGCCATCATGTTAAAAATGAAACTCGTGTATTTCCATGTCTACAACTTTCAGAGAGAAGAGGTTCTCTTATGRCCCTGTTGTTGTCCCCTCATCCCAACATTCTTGACACTTATTTTTTGTATTTAGAGTTTCTCTTTTTTGTTCATTTCCAAATRCAGTCTTTGGTCTGTGAAGCTCTTTAACTGCCTATAAATCAGTACCTGATATTTTTCAAAGAAATGTACACATTTTCCTCATCTAGAGGAATAGTGTTTGTATTGAATACTCCATAAATTCTTATAGRGTATTCATACTCAGGAAGAATATGAGCTTTATCATCTTTGGCTGTAACAGGTAAAATGTGAATACCTGAAATGCTGTTTCCTATAAAATGGTGTGTTTCTCAGKGACTGAAGCATTTCTGATCTGAAAACTGGGGCTGAAACCATTGGAAAATGAGCTGTTTCTGTTGTACAACCTGTGCAGATGCAGACTTTATGAAAAGAAAATAGTTTTATAGTCTTAAAATTTTTTCGTTTAATTAATTAAATTAAACACATGGCAATTCATGTGGCTTTTCTCCTTCCATGCTCACAGGATGGACAGAACCCAGGTCCTCCTCCTCTGATACCAGGCCTGGGCCAGCAGGGGGGACAAGGTCGTATGGGCCCTCACAACCAAGGACCTGGTCTTAATAAAGGTAATGAAACATTGGCTGTTCTCCTGTGGGTCAGTCTCCTCAAAGAGGGGCTGTCCCAGTGCAGTGCACCCAGGGAGGAATGGCTGGAGCACAGTGCAGAGAATGGCTGAAAGAAAAGCTTCCATAGATGTGGGCTGGGATATACAGGAAAAATTTCCCCAGAAATACTTTTAATGTGAAATGTATCCCATTTAATTTCTAGAACTGCATCAAGTATAGCATCCTGAAGTGATTTAGAAATTGTTCTAATATGGGGACCCTAAAGATCCCCTCAGGAAAACTTCCAGGCTTTGCCCTGAAAATGTTTACCATAGAGTTCTCTGCCTAGACTGATAGAGAAGATTTCCCTCGTGGTGCTTTGTAGAACCACTGCCAGCCTACCCTGGATTGCTTCCCTCATTGGTCATTTAACCCTGCCCACCCCAGCTGTTCATCCCTCATCCCCTCTATGGGCTGCTGCCCTTTGCACTGCTCCTGTGCCCTCAAATCATTGGCCACTGTCCCCTTACTGAACCCCTGAGCACCACATGGGCTGTGCCTTCTGTCCCTGATCCCTTCAGCATGCTGGGATAAACTTCTGCTGGAACATCTCATACAGGAGGCCCTTCCTGCCTTTCCTTCCCTGAGCTACTCTGGTGTGTGTGTGTGTGCATGGACCTGCAATGGCTGCTCTG
>CADDXX010000364.1:477980-489629 GCA_902810485.1 Alauda arvensis | reverse complement strand
TGTCCCTGAAGGTGACGCCCGCGGGCCCCCCAACCACCACCTGGGCCCGCTGCCGGACCGGCGGCACGAGCAGAACAGCGGCGGCCCCGAGCACGGCCCCGAGCGGGGGCTGTTCCGAGGGGGGCAGGACTGGAGCGATGGCAGGGACGGCAGGGGCATGCCCGACAGGAGGGGGCCTCACCCCGACTTCCACGACGACTTCGACCGCCCCGACGACTTCCGTGACGATTTCCACCCCGATAAGAGATTCGGCCATCGCTTGCGGGAGTTCGAGGGGAGAGGAGGCCCCCCAATGCAAGATGAGAAATGGAGGCGAGGGGGACCCGGGCCTCCCTTCCCTCCTGATCACAGGGAATTTGAAGGAGGCGGCTCCAACCGCGGGCCTCCCGGTGCCTGGGAAGGGCGGAGACCTTCAGACGACAGATACCCGCGGGATCCCGAGGATGCACGCTTCCGAGGAAGGCGGGACGAGAGGTAAGCACACATCCAGTTCTTTTTCTTGGGTTCAAGGGTGAATGGAGGGAAGTCTTTTATTCCTGGTTTCCTTTTCATTAAGGAGTCTATCTGTTTCAGATTTATAAACTGGAAACCAATAAGGAAATGAAAACTCTAATATACCTGAGTATAGAGTCCATAAAAATCATTCAGTAATAGAAGAAAACTTGAAAAATGGTCATTGTACACAGCAGCTTCCGTGTCTTTAAAACAGTAAGTAAAGAGAAGGGGGAGAGTTTGTAGAGAAGATCCAGTGACACAGGATGAAGACCTGAGACCGTTTTGATGCAAATTGAGAGGAGACTTAAAGGTTAAAGTGACAAACTTTTGAACACTAGAAGTGGATTTTGAGATTGTCTCCAGTCACAAACTACAGCATTGACTGTAGAGACTGTAGGATGAGATGCAATGCCCTTGTAAGGAGCAGGAGCAGASATCTGACTCCAGATAGAAGGGACAGACTTCCAGCATCTGTTGGACTGTCGAGACTATTTTTTCATGCGTTTGCTTGTAGAAATTTTATTTCTCTGACTTATTTCTTAATGCCAAGTGAAGAACTCAAAATTAATCTGATTTATAGCAATGTCCTTGTCATTGCTCACAATCTCTGAATAAATCACAAAGGGATAAATTTGCTTTTAGTTACCGATGTAAATGTGGAGGAATTAATGCTGTCTMTGAGATTAACTATCAGCAAAATTGCTCCAGATTTATATTAGTTTAATTAAGTGAAATTTGGCCTCCAAGGTCTAAGCCTCTCACTGACCACCAACTCTCTCTGTATAAGAACATGTGCTGGTACAAATACGCTGTGGTCTCCACATAATGTGAATTTTGTGTGTTTTAGTTGCCTTTTTAATCATTTTCTTACATTCCTTTTACTTTGCATCTATACAGCTCTTCTTTTAGCTATTTTCTGCCTAGCTCTGTAAGATGTAACTTCCTTTTGTGTGAAGAGTATGAAAAGAAATGAACAGTAACTAAAAGAAGGTAACAATTAAAGCCATTTTTAAAAAGTAAAGCCAGAGTAAATCCAGTTGGATGGTCCAGTGGTCCAATGGTCTGCATCACAGAACTCTAAAAGACACAGCAGACAAGAYTTCTAGAAGCTCAGTAGAGAWTTTTCAGCTCTTATATTGAAAATGCTTAGGGACTGGAAAATATTTTATTATGGTCCTGATTTTTAAAAAGTTTCAGGAAGGGAAACAGGAACCTTGTGRCCTGTAAATCTGACTTATGAACTAAGAGTATTCTATTTATCAGAGTACAAGTGTTTGCCCAGAGAGTTTGAAATGAAATGGCACAGGGCTCTAAAAGGCTCAGTGTGCTTGTAAATGTGATKATTTCCTTGGAATGAAGGTGAACTAGGTGCCATTAACTGCAGATGCTGTGGTGGACTTAATCCCAACCACTCGTTTAGCTGACTTGGTTTGAAATTGAGATTGTAACTGGTTTGATCAAGCATGAGAGGCAAATGTGTGTATGTGTGTTTCTCTCTAATTTCCCATCCTTTTCATCCCTGTCCTGTTCTTACTCTACCTGTGCATATCAACATGATGCTTCTACTGCAGAGACCTGCCTCCTCCTGCCTGCTAAAATCTGCACAGTGTGTAGTTGTGCACAGTAAGGTCCTAGCCTCGGGGAAGAAGATGTAAGAGCAGGAACTGAACCCGATGCAAGGCAGGGGTTTATGTGTGACTGATATGAAAAGGCAAATAAGGATATCCATAACACAATATTAGGAGCTGTGGCTGTGGCAGGCATAGGTATGGTAGATTTCAAAACTCAACTGTGTCCATCAGTTGCCTGAAATAGGAAAGGCCCTGTTCCTGCAGCCCTGGGGCCTCGTGCTGAAAATCTTGGTAATTTCCAAGCTAAGTTGAATCACACCATATCAGTATTAAAGTGGGAGGCCCTCTAAGAAACCTCGAGAGGACTGTGCTGTTTCAAGGCTAAACAACATTGCTCTGTGATTATCTGAACCATTTGTACCTGAAACTGTTGAGTTTGTTTTCCCAAACCATCCAGGTTAATGTAAATGGTTCATGGTCCATACAAAGCACTCCTCCATCCACTGTTGTACCTGTACAGGCACAGCAGCCTCCTCTCTGTATTGTGTTTGTTTTCTGGGAGGTGGAGACAGACCTATTGTTTTTTATTAAAAACAATGTAAAAGTTTAAAAAATATTGTATTGTGTTCTGACTACTGTTAAAATATTTAAATTTGTAATTAAAAGGTTAATGTTGTTAAAATTCTAAATAAAAGTATCTAAAGTTTTGCTTGTAATAGGATGCACTGTGTCGTTAATGAGCTGGGGAAGGGGATGCTGCACACAGCCAACACCATGGGAATGCTGCCACGCTTCCAGTTCACCAGTGTGCAACT
Source organism: Alauda arvensis (assembly GCA_902810485.1). Lineage (NCBI taxonomy): Eukaryota > Metazoa > Chordata > Aves > Passeriformes > Alaudidae > Alauda > Alauda arvensis. The sequence continues at coordinate 486,748 of CADDXX010000364.1, read as the reverse complement.
GGGAACACTGGGGAGGGGGGAGGATGTGTGACTGGGCAAGGAGTGCTGCACACACACCGTGTGCTGTCACTGAGGGTGGACACAGCAGCGTGGGGTGGGGACAGCAGTGTGCCTGCAGCACCCACCTCAGCCAGGCAGCACTCACAGAGCAGGGCTGCCTTTGCTAACACTGCAGGTGTTACTGCTTGTGGCAGGAACAGAGCTGCTAGGTACCCACACAGCCAGCTGCAGGCTGGCCTGACRTGGCACTGCCAGCTCAGGAAGAGCCATTCCCCTCTCTGAAGAGCCCCAGTGCAGCACTGGAGGAGCTGCACTCAGTTAAGATGCAGTGCAGAACCCAGTCATAGCAAATTCCTGAATGTGCCATTGGTACTTACTAGACAGCAGTTATCAACTTCAGGGTCACAACTACATTTTGCAACACAAAATTCATTCCTGCAGTTGGATAAACTGCTCTTCAGGTTGCAGAATGCCCCTGTGCATTGTTCAGCCATCACTGTGCCTACAGATCCAAGGGCAGTCTAGATGCATTTGCTAAAATTGTAAACTTTGAAGAATGGAATGAAAAGGAAAATTGTCTGGCAAAAAAAATCATAGACTTAGTAGGAATTAGATCCTGTAATGTTTTCTTCTAGCCACGACTCKCATTGCTTCTATGYTTTCAGWTTGTTTTATCATGGAAATGGAAAGRAAAAAAGGGAATGGGAATGTAAGACCATCAGAGTTATGGGGAATTCACTTATACTTCTCCTTGCCTTACCTCACCTTGTATCTATCATCACTCATCGATTGCTTTTCCTACCTTTTCATTAAATGAATGCAGTATGTTTAACATTATTTTTCTTGTATGAAAAGCCAACATAATCAGTGGAAGGAAATATGAGRAGAAAATCACAAAGCTAACTATCAAAGTGCTCAAAGGCAGAAATGAGCACTTTCCCACCTACAAATCCTGTTCTAGTATGTGCTGTGGCATTAAGTGTTCAGAAATGAGTTGATAATGAGACTGAAGCTGACTCAATGATGCCTAAAAACCACATCTGTGTCATGTTCTTTCTTTCAGCTTCCGAAGAGGAGGACCCTCGAGACACGAGGGCCGGGGACCCAGGGGCAGAGATGGCTTCCCTGGCCCTGAAGAGTTTGGGCCAGATGATGCTTTTGACTCTCCAGATGAAAACTCCAGAGGAAGGGACCATGGGGCTCGGGGGCGAGGTCGAGGTGCTCCGAGAGGTAAGGGGAATGTTCTTSCACACAGAAATGCAAGCATGAGGAAGCAAAGGCATTTCTTGGGCAGGTGACATTGCTTTCATGAGTCTYTTCTCACTGCTGTGCCCTTCTCTCACTGCTCAGGAGCTCGGAAGGGTTTGCTTCCCACTCCAGATGARTTCCCACGCTTTGAAGGAGGGCGGAAACCAGAGCCCTGGGATGGAAACAGAGAACCAGGTAAAAGATTGAGTGAAGTTTGTAGAATTCTACAATATAATAACTTCAAAAAAAATTTAAAAATCATGTCTTCTTYCTGTACCTCATATGTTTGTTACCAGTATATCACCATGAGAAAAGCCAAATGCAGTTCTTTGGTCTTTTAAATGTAGGAAGAAAGAGCTATACAGAATTTAACTGGCTCTAAGTACAGCTGTCTTACTGAATAAAATTGATAGTGGCCTCAAAGCCTTGATCTTCAGTTGTGTTCTTGTACAGTCCAGGACTGCCTGGGCAGTGACTGAATCACATGTCATGGGATTTTTTTTAATATGTATATTACTRCCCACAGAAATCTTTCTCTGTGTTGATGTCTTTTCAGCTGCAATGTCTGACAGCTCATGTTTGCATTTGTGTTACTAAAGGCAACCCCATATGGGGCAAGACAGAGCTGTAGAATGTCATGGAAAACAAAGCACCAATGACACATAAATAAATGAAGGTGGGATAGTCTCTAAAATACATGAAAGTGTTTTATACTGGAAAAAGCACTTTATATTTGCCACACTTTTTTTCCCCACCATCTTTAAAGTCTGTTTTACCTTTAGCTTTTTTGCTACAAAATAGGACGGAAGAGAAGCTTTACATAATTTTGAGCTCAAACTTCACACAGTTTGTAAATTTATGTGTCTGCCTTGAAAAATGAGGAATAATGATGCAATGAACATGACTTCTCCTGTGTTTTTGTGCACAGGTCCTCGYCCAGATCACCCTCCTCATGATGGGCACTCTCCAGCCAGCAGAGAACGTTCCTCCTCCCTGCAGGGCATGGACATGGCCTCGCTGCCACCACGGAAACGGCCCTGGCACGATGGGCCAGGAACCTCTGACCACAGAGACATGGATGCTCCTGGWGCACCTCCAGAGGACAGGGGCAAAGGTAAAAAGCACCTTGGATTGGAATCCCTAAGTAACTGGCATGTGTTTTCAGCATTAAGTTCATCCTGAACTTCGCTCTTCAGAGGGGGATAAAGCTAAGATGGTAAATATCTGATTTTAGCAGCTGGGAAGTTGAAGTCCAGTCTTACAGGAACATAAAAACAGAGGGATTTGCAAACATCAGATCCAAATCTTGTCTCCAGTACTGCAGAATCCCCTTCTTTACTGCCCTGTTCAAAAGTAGTTGATTTTTGGTTCCCTGTTACTCCAGCTGGAAAACTCATTAAGAGCATTTTCCCCCTCATTTTCAGAATAGTTGTTTATTAACATTAGTGCTTGTGATGTTATCCTTAAACTCAAATATAAGAACATTGAGCCTGGAGTGATACATTCCTGAAGTGCTCTCTAAGCCTCTGAAAACCTGRAACTACTAAAATATTATTTTTATATTTAATGCCTTTCTAGTTACCTTTTGTGTACTTCTCTAGTTGCTTTAAGAATCATATAAACTTTTGATACACACAACATCCATGGACAGACACCTCTAGAATTTAATTGCAATAGACTATGCTTAACAAAAAAAAGGAGGGAAAACGTTTTTCCCTTGATCTCTGCTTACCATTCACTAATTTAACTTGATATCTTGTAATTAAGTTGAATGTTGGTTCCTGTTATTACTGAATGCCACCTCTGATTGYACTGAACTCCACCACTTCCAGCCTGAACCAGCTCTTCTCCAAGTCAGAACTCTGATCTCTTTATTCTTTCTAGAAGTTGTTCTGTATCTTTCACTATCCTTGTTACTCTTTATGTGCTATTTTGAGTTTTAAATTATCCTTTTCTAAATTAAATGAGGTAACTAGGAATTGCAGACACTATTTAAGATTAGGTGTAACCAAGGATTTCTACAGTTCTCTTGGATTTGTTCCACTTTTCCCTTTAAATAGGAAAAACTTCAATAGTTCCTGGTGGTGTAGCTCCCTCTAAGTGGTCAAATGTTTCTGTAACCCACAAAACACATTCTTTTAGAGTCAGTCCTATTAGCATCACACCAGTTCTTGATCCTATTTCTTACAGATCTCAGGACTTCTGTTCTCTTGTGTAAATATTGCCTTTTTTTACTGTTCTCACACTGATTACCCACTGTYAAGTAGTGATCAGTGACAAATATCCTCATTTGCTCCCTGAGCTGGCAACCTGCAGCTGAATCTGTTGCTGTTAGACTGCACAGATTTGTCTCTGATGTCACTGAACACTGAATCCCATCCTGCTTCTCTTTCCATTGTCCCAAAACTCATTCAGTGTTAACTGCATGTCACTCCTCCTCTGCATGGACTCAGGTTTTATCATTCCTTCACAGATTTTTTGAACAAAACTCTGCTGATAAACTTCTCCACCAGTATTTTTCCTTCCATATCCACATGCTGTAGTTCTCAATTTAGCCAGCATCTATCAAATCTGTGAGCATTCCTTTTCCAGCTTCACTAACGATTGTGGTAACTATCAGATTCTTTATTAAAGGCAAAACAATTGTTGTCYAGGCACAGGTGTGGTAATTAAGTCATAATGTGCTAAAGAGAGTTTAGAATGATGGCAGAAAGTCTGATAAACAAACCATGAACAACAYTTTTTCATATGTGGGCTATTGTCACCTTCAGTTGTCTTGGTAAAGTTATTTGAAGATTAAAACTTCATCAATGTTTCTGTGAAAYGATTTGGTGACTGTTTTACATGAAACCAACCACAGTCAACAAAAATCACTCTTGCTAAAGTGCAGCAAAAATATCTGAATGTAGCTGTAGCATGTGTCCTTAAAACAAGGTTAYCACTGATTTTGTTTTTTCAAAACACTGCTTCTTATTTTAGACTAATTAATTGGGTTGGAGTTTTATATTGTTCATATCAAACATATCAAAACCAAAAAGGTATGTGAGAATTAGAAAATTCTGCTCCTGGCAGTAAGAGCTTGAGTAGTTTTTGTTGCTGGTTAGTAGTAAAATAAAGCATTTTTCCACTTTTAGCAAAAAATGGAACAAAACAGTAATGTTACTCTTGATCTTCACCATCAGCCTCAACTGTCTCAATTTGTCAACAATGCAATGTCTTGGTTTAGGATTTWAAAAAAGTATTTTGCAATATAAACAGTGTTGAAGATAGTGTTGAAGCACAAGAAATGGCAGTTTGGAGGAAAAGCTGTCACTATTCTGCCTTCATTTCAGTGAAGCTCCTTTAATTCCCAAGGAATTACTTGATTGTTGTCTGTTTTCTGAACTGTAATGGAGACACTAAATCTGTATRAGAAAATTGTACTGAGGGAGGAGGCATAAAATTGCAGGTCTCAGCTGCAGCTGGTTCATGAATGATGACAGCACAGCAGCAGCTCAGTATATGGCATGTCAGAGAAGGGACTCAGCTCAAACTCACACCAGTRACTGCTTGTGCTTCCTTTGCAGGACGAGGGAATTCAGGGCCTTCACAGAGAGCACCRAAGTCTGGGAGGTCCAGTTCTCTGGATGGAGAGCACCACGATGGATTCCACAGGGATGAAGGCTTTGGTGGAGGCCCAGGGGGAGTCAGTAACCCTTCTCGAGGAGGAAGGAGCAGCAGCAATTGGGGAAGAGGAAATAACATGAACTCTGGCCAGTCCAGGAGAGGAGGATCCCGGGGGGGCCGAGGCCGATAGAAGAGGCTTTGACTGGGTCATGCCCAGTCCTTGTGGGACAATATTTAAATAGACTGCTACTCTGGACTCAGCCACCTGCAATGCCACGAACCTGGATTCTTAACTGGGATAACTGAATGTGCATTAGTTCCTAACAAGGGTCTTTCTTTTCCTAAATCAGTCATTTGCCTCTAGCTGCAATATTGTAGCTAGCTTTGTTTCGTTCTTTCCACTCCCATTCCCCTCACTTTCTTGTTTTGTCAAGAGCTGGAATTTCTTTTAAGTGTTGTGGAACATGGAGCATCTCCACAGATTTCAGTTCACCTCCAGACAGAAACTTGTTTCTATATGTACAGTTTGTCAAAGAGTTACGTTGGTTTTGTATGAATACAGAATGTAATTTGAGCAAAAATTAACAAAAAATCAACAGTGTGTGATTCTTTACTCACCTATTACTACAGAGGGTTGTATTTAGGCAAACTTGTGTTTCAGATGGAACAACAGTACTACCTCCTGAAATCTCAGCCATTTCAAATACTGAGAGCCAATTTCTAGTTCTTTGGTTTATCATGGATAGAGAGAARTTTCATTTTCACCTTTAGCCACAGCTGTCTACAGCTTACAATGGTGCTGACCTTAAAATTCCAAACTGCAGGCAATCACCACTGCTTGCTAGTCTGCCATCCTGAAACAGAAAAGAGTGGAACARTGTTTAGAACAAGTTGTCAGAGACATAGTGTGAGTCACATAACCTGGATCACAAGACAGACATCACAGCAAAGTTTGGCATTCTACACTTCACCTAGGAGAGCCATGAATTTCTCTTCAAAACAGCAAATGTTTATAGAAATTGAGAAAGRAAGCTTAGCAGCTTGATTGGTATGTTTTACAGCAGCTGTGTGACACATTGTTTAAAGCTGTGGGTGTTCAGCAGAGTCTGGTGTATTAATTGCTGAAGTGCAATTCATCACTTCCCTACTAAGTTTTTTAAATGTCTTTTTCTTTAGCATATTGTTACCTGGTTTTACTAAAGGAGGGAAATGAGGAGGAGGAGTTATTCCCATTTCCCACATTTCATAATAAAGCTTCTTACCAACCATGAGTTTGTTTTCCCCATAAATCATTCATGTTAATCATCTCCAGCCACCATGTTATCAAAAGGCTCCTTTAATACCTAAAGCCTCAGTGAAAATGTTACCACCTTAGTACTTGTTCCACAGATACCACTCAGGAAGGTCCTGTGTTAAAAGYAGAGCACATAATGAAAAATCACTACCAGACTTCCCTCTCTCCTGCCTTGAATTTCAGGTTATGGTCAGGATGAGACTTAGAGGCTCCTGCAGCCCAGTAACACATGGCAGCTGTTGCATCTTCTCACAGGGTACCAAAGACTGGCTCAAGTCCTGATGTTCCATCTTACTTAAAGACAGCAAAGCACAGATGCTTAACTGTTGTTCTCTAGGTTTAGTCAGTCACAAGTACCTTTTTTACTTGGTTATTGATTTGTGGTGTATAAAATGACATTTGAAAGTTGTAACTGATCGTTCGCCTATAAAATCCTTGTCATGGGGCTCAGGAGAGACAGAAGAGTCTTAAAGGAATTAACTAGAAACAGCTGAGATGCATCTGGTAGGAAACAGTTTGTCCCTTGAGAAAAAAAACTTTTTAGCTCTATCTGAAGGATTTTGGGCACTTTGGGTGTATGTCTGGGAGTTAGGATTTGTCCTGAAGTTTTCATGATAAATACTAATGATTTAATCCTTGGCAAAGAGGAAAGCTTGCCCTCTTGTTTTTTCTTTTTTTATTTTTTTTTTATTTAGCAAGCCCTATATATGTTTAAGGGGCTAAAAGAGGTCTAATGCTTAGAATATATGAGTTAGAGGATGAGTTTTAGGCTTTAATTAAGCCACAGTCCTCTACCAAAACAAGTTAAGTGTACCTAACAAGAGAAACCCAGCTTTATATATAAAGGTAACTTGTATTTCCTCTGATAATTGGTTAATTCCTTAAACTTTTACAGTAGTGTTAAGCAACATTCTTCAAGGGGCATCTTTTTAAATGGAGTTTTGAAGTATTTCTCAATCATATGCTCAAAAAGTCCTAAGAAAATCTGTTAATTAGATGTATTTTCTATAAAATCTTAGAAGGTAACAGCACAGCAGAAGAGACAGAGTCTGTGATACCCACTACTGCTGGGAAATGGGCACAGTTATTTAATGAGAATATACTTTAGTATTCCTCAGTACTTTTACCAGTGCTGCACACAGACTCTTATGCTGTACCTGTTAGCTCAGAGGTTGTCTCAGATTTAATTTTSCACTGCTGTTAGGAATAAAATTAATTTTATATACTGTAACCCTGAAATTGTAAAAACAAGATCTAATTTAATGCTATTCTAATAGCTCTGATCTACATCCTCAATGGAAAAAAAGTGACCATTAGTGAAATGTCTATACTGACAACTGGACACAAACAGTTTTATTAAAACAATCCCTTTAACAATTTGAGTTTAATTCAGCAAAGTATTTGGTGAATGTTAAAAACTAAATAGTGACAGCAGGTAAGTATTGCAGTGGCTTTACTTCTTCCATGAGGCACAAAAGCTCACTGGGGGCTCTGTGCAGGTGAGCCCCGGTGTCCCATGTGCCTGCAGCAGCCCAGTACCCCGCCCAAACTGGGGCACCAGCTCTGACAGCCTGACTCCAGCACCCTGCTAAGGCAGCTCAGCCTCTGCACCGAGGCACAGCTCCAGTTACTGGCAAAKCTATTTTTGAAAGTCAGGCTGTGACAAGTAAGCAACTCCTGCCCAACTTCAGACAGCAATATATATACACAAAAGTAAAGTTCTAGAAGCTGAAGCTACCCTTTAAAAGCCCGGTTTGGTCCCTTACAGCAAACCTGCAAACGCCAATGCTCTTAACTAACATCAGCATTTTGCATCATCATGCAGGAACACCCCCTCCCCTTACAATTATGGGCAGTGTTTGTGACCCACAGCCCCAGGAAAGTTCGTTTCACTTACTGGATGGTTATTTTAAAGCTGCTTTTTAGAGAGCAATGCAGTTCAGTGGCCACAGTCTTCATATTCACCACTGGTCTGAGGTGACAGCAAAAACAGTATGTGTTCATAGTGTGGGGGTCAGCACAAAATGAGGTAATACAGTTAATTTTTCAATGTTCTCCCCCAGACTCGATCGCATTTTGCTCAATCATCTTCGCGTTTCAGCATCCGCCAGCCTTGCGCCCCTCAGCTGCTCCTCGGTCGCGGGCAGGTCCGTCACGGCACCGCTCCGGCTCCCATCGCGCTCTGCAGCAGCCGCCGCAGCAGCCACACGATCCCGTATGCTGGAGGTAGAAGCGGGACGCTGCCAGCTCCCCACCCAGAGGTGGAGCGATGCCGAGCCATGGCTATGGAGCTGGCAGCGCGCTAAGGCACACAAGGAGCTCGGCGGCGGCTCGSCAGGTGACACCGCACACAGCACCGACAGCTGCGAGCCACCGGGGCCGCTCCGGGCTGCCAGCCCCGCTGCTGCTCCTCCGAGGAAAACGTGACAGGGCGCGGAGGAGGCGAAGAGAAGCGGCATCCCCTGTCTCGGAGTCGGCTGGCCACAGCGCGGGGCTCTCAGTCCGTGTGCGAGGCACTGCTGCGGTGACGCGGCCGCAGAGCCGGGCTCAGCACGGCACCCAGGCCGGGCTCACAGAGGCAGTGCCTTGCCGCAGAGCCGGGCTCAGGCCGGGCTCACAG
>CADDXX010000364.1:378151-477687 GCA_902810485.1 Alauda arvensis | reverse complement strand
GTACAGCGTCCCGAAGAGAGCCCCGAGGTAGAGCAGCGCCCCGCGGCCGGGCTCCCGCAGCAGCCGGGCGGGCCCGCGCAGCAGCGCGGCGGCGCCCAGCGCGCACAGCGAGCCCAGCGACCAGAGCAGCGCGAACTTGCGGGCGCGCAGCAGCAGCAGCGGCGCGCACAGCCCGGCCAGCCCGAAGCACAGCGCGGCCAGCAGCACGCACAGCCCGCTGCCCGCCAGCCGCTGCCAGCGCGACAGCCCCAGCAGCCACGGGTCCTCCTCTCCCGTCCAAGGCCACACCGTGGCGCCCGGGGCAGCGCCCGGCGGGAACGGGTTCAGCGTCCCCAGCCAGGCCCGCAGCCCGCCGCCCTCCCTCGCCTCCTCCTGCGAGCCGCCCGCGGCCGGCGGTGCGGGGACCCCGTTGGGTGCGGCAGCGGCGGCGGCCTTGGACTGCGCSAGGTACTCGTGCAGCTGCCGGCCCAGGTCCGCCATGGCGGGGATGGCACCGGGCGCTACCGCGCCGCCTCCGCCCACCGCGGCGCCGCCATGTTCCCGGGCAGGGGCCACATCCGGGGCACGGCACAACGGGAGCCGCGGCCCGGGAGCGCGGCGCGCACGCGCCGGGAGCGTGGGGCGGGGCCGCGTGCGCGGGCACCGTGAGGGCCGGGAGCGCTGTGACTGAGGGGCGCGACAGCACCGGGGCTGTGAGCGCCGGGAGCGCTGTGACTGAGGGGCGGGACAGCACCGGGGCTGTGAGGGCCGGGAGCGCTGTGACTGAGGGGTGCGGCAGCACCGGGAGCGCTGTGACTGAGGGGTGCGGCAGCGCCAGGGCTTGTGAGGGCCCTGGGGACTCTGCGGGAACTGAGAGGGCTGTGGGGGCAAGGAGATCCGTGAGGGCTGTGAGCGGTATGGTGGCTGTGGGCTGTCTGCGGCCACGGGGTACCTGAGGGCTCTGGCGGCTGTGACGGGCTATAAGCCTGGGATAAGCCTGTCAGTGATTGACAGGCATGACTGAAAGTGATTGACAGGTGGGATCAGCCCAGGAGATGGATTGACAGGTGGTACTTAGAGTAATTGAGATGTGCAGTCATGCACTCAGAGTGATTGATAGGCAGGGTGATGAGCGGCAGGATCAGCCTCCCAGAGTGATGACAGGCAGGGCCATGGGAATGCCTCTCAGCTGCCCTGAGGCACTCCACGCTTTCCTTCATGTGGAAAAAAAAGCTGTCCTCTATGGCTGAAATTGGGATTCAGCCTCCCAAAACTTTGTACATCCGAGGGTTACTCCCAGACAAAAGCTGCCAGGTCTCACTGGCCTTGGTTTCCCGGGGATGACCTCTCTGCTGCCCCAGAGACCCTGGGCACCAGGCTTTCCTTCCTGYGGGACAGAGCTGTCCTGCCTGGCCAGGCAGCTGCGGCCAAAATTGGGATTCCACCTCCTAAAACTGCCAGCGCCCAAGGACTGCCCCCACATGAAAACTGCCAGGACTGACTGGTCTGGCTGACCTTGGCCTCCCAAAGGCCACCACTCAGCTGGCCCCAAGGCCCTGGGACACTGGGCTGTCCTTCCTGTGGAAAAGAGCCATCCTTTGCAGCCAGGCACCGGTGGCCAAAATTGGGATTCTGCCTTCTAAAACTCAGAACATCCTTGGATTGCCCCCAGGTGAAAGCTGCCAGGAGTGTCAGGTCTGACTGGCCTCTCAGGGGCAGCCTCTCAGCTGCCTCCAAGGCATTGGTGCTCTGAGCTTTCCTTGTGGAAAAACTGYCCATGGCCAGGCACCTGTGGTTGAAAATGGGATTCTGCCTCAGAAAACTGTCAACGTCCAAGGATTCCTCCCAGACAAAAACTGCCAGGACAGACAGGTGTGGGTGGCCTTGGCCTCTTTGGGGACTGCGTCTCAGCTGCCCCACAGACACTGAGGCACCAGGCTTTCCTTCCTGTGGGAAAGGGCCATCCTTTACAGCCAGGCACCCATGGCTGAAAGTGGGATTACACCTGTGTAGCAGCATATCTCACCCCACACAAGAGCTTTTCTRTTGCTTGTTAACTGGTCAGATAACTCAAACAGGACAAGCTGTCTTTTATTGTGTCATTTTGGTGCCATGGGCTTAAGACTGGCCTGGCATCTGGAAGATAAAGCTGGATTTCTGACTGACAGACACCTCACTTTATAAAAAGCTACACCAAACTTTGCCAAAGCAGAAATTTTCTATACTTTTCCTGAAAATGTGCAGAGTTTCTCCTATGAGCAGGGCTGCCTGCTTCCCAGTTACGCCTCTGAAAGTGAAGTGAAAAGAATCTGTGTACATAATCATTATTTCAGTGGTCAGTTATATCTGACTCCTAATCAATACTATTTYTTTTGCTAGCTTTAATATAGRTACYTTGATAACCTGCACTGTTYTGTGTTATGCTATAATCTACTCGTATTGCTTTTTAGTACCAAAAATTGCACCCAGACAAAAGTTGCCAGGACAAATGGGTCCCACTGGCCTTGGCTTCCCCTGGGTTGCACTGAAACACTGGGGCTGTGAGCTTTCCTTCCTATGGAGAAGAATATTCCTATTTTTCTTCCAGGAGCTCCTAGCCAAAATTTGGATTGCACCTCCAAAATTCACTATATCCAAGAATTACTCCCACATGAAAGCTGCCAGGACAGACAGCCTTGGCCACCCCTTGGCCACCTTTCAAGTGTACCTGAAACACTGGGGCTGTCTGCTTTCCTTACTGTGGAAATGAACTCATCTAGGAGCCCATGGCAGGAACTCTGAATGCACCTGTACATCCAAGGTGTACATCCAAGATGAAAGCTGCTAGCACAGATGGGTCTGCCTGGACCTGTCCTCCCCTGGGCCACCTCTGACCTGCACCTAAAATACTGGGCCTATGTGCTTTCCTTCCTATRGRAATTAACTGTAATTCCCATCCAGGAGCCCATGCTGGAGATTTGATTTGCACCTCCAGGAGTGCAATGTGCTGCACTGCTTCTGTGCTGATACATTGTTCTGCACCACAGTAAATTGACATTTCAGGCTCCTGCCCTGCAAGCCTGTGATAAGGCTGAGAATGAACCTGCAGAGCACCATGGYTGTGTGCAAAGTTTGAAGGCTGCAAGAGGAGAGTGACTGCCACACAATTGCAGTTATCCAAATTCCAGTTATCATTCCTAAGGGGGAAGGTCAGCAAACASTGTCTGTGCTGGCATGTGTTCCCAGTCAAGACTTAGGTTGAAACAATTCTGTTTAGCTTTAGACTCCAGGATTCAGCAAATATTGTGGTAGAAATCTCTGAGAAGAAACCTACAATACTGCACCAGTGTGTTTGGTGTGGCTTACATGAGGCAAGGGGAAGGTGCACACCAGCACTGGTTCAGCAAGCTGGTTGCTGTTGCTGTCTCAGCATTTAACTCCACACCCTGGAGTCATGGATTTTCCTGCTCAGCTGCATGCACCATCACATTCTTTCCAAAACCCAGCTTCAAAACTTCACATCCAGCAATGGTTCTCCTCCTGCAGATCCTAAAACAAACAGTAAGGACTAGCCTTCCCCTTGCAGTCTCACAGAGTCCAGTTACAAAACTAAGAACCTTCMGCTGTTGGTTCCCTGGAAAAGGTTCTAGAGCAGAAAGAGGCCGTTCTGGAATATGCTTTTCTTTCGCAGCCTGTAAACTGCCCAGCCAACKGTGATACCATTGTCTTCCTTCCCCGCTATGTGCAGGATCACGTTCTTTCAGTCTCGGAGACTGAGGATSCACAATGGAGCCCCTGCACCGGCTGCTCCCACGCTGACAGTGCCGGGACACAACGGGCGCGACTTTTCCCTGGGCGCTCACAAAACGCACCACACGATGGCGGTGCGTACCTGCAGAAGAAGGAAATGCTCCTTGTCCGSCTCTAAACCACCCAAAATGCAGATCCACGTTCAAAACGTCACTACTCTCAAATAAACTGTGTCAGGACAGAARGATTTCACCGACCTTCCCCTTCCAAGAGCAAACTCATATTTGCACCACACTCAAAACGAACTYCTCTGTGCTAATAAATGTTTTCTCTCTCATGGAGTCYGGCTACAAACTTGRAAACCAGCAGCAAAAGTGTAGCTCACCRRAGTGCCAGCTGAGACAGCTGTTKCTGGCCAGAGCTGCCCCTGCAGCCATCGAGCAGCACCCATCCCCTGCTGTCAGCACTTCTCAGCTCTGTGACCATCWGAGYCCTTCAGTCTCAGAGCCAGGGGCCAAACCTGAGCAGCACCACTGATTGCTCACAGACTGAAGGTACCCAGAGAAAAAGCTCAACAGCTTGGCTTTTGCATGCCCACTGTAACACTTCAGCAGCTCTAACCCACAGGACTGGAGAGGAGGAAAGGCAATTAAATTCACCAGGMTCACCCAGAGAAGGGAGGGAAGGCACCACAAGGCGAGGGAGGGGTAGGTAAGTCATGGCAGTAGCATGGTATGTAAGGTAAGGCAAGAGAGCCACAGAAAGGGAAGGAAACCAGCCAGGCCTGGTGTTTCAGGTGCACATGATTGAGCTGCTGAGTAGAGATAACAGCAGCCCCAGCTTTCTGTTCTGATACCTCTGGTGTAGAAAAGTTGAGGTGTCCTTGACTCTTAGTGTGGGGAGATTTATTTGTCCTTTAGTGTTTAATTTCTCTGTCAGCTTCCCAGGAATGCCAAGACCCTTGTGCCTGATCAGTTGGTCAGCATCCTGTTAGGGGTACCTTTCCCTGAGCAGACCTACTGGATCAGAGGGTGATTTGACTGACTTAGCCAGGGAAACACATGAGCAGCAAAAGGGAGACCCCTCAGCAGCTCTTCTCCAGGGACTGCCAGGGCCAAGGCAAGGATTCACACTGACAGTTTATGGAATAACATTTTTAATTAATAAAAAATTGACAGGTTACAGTTCAGAGATTGTCAGTGATAGTATCTGAGTGCAAAAATACACTTGAAGGAATAATCAGACAAGCTCTAATTCCCAATAAAATATTCAGAGTATGACTCTTACCCAGTAGGCATCACTGTGGGGGGGAAGACATCTCCCATAGGTTCAGCCCATCCGCTGATCCCAGCAGTTACAATGGAGTCTTCCCTAACTTTTACCCCATTCTCCACTTACTTACATTGTATTTCTTTGTATTTAGGTAGAGCTTGAGTGACTTCAGTCATGAATACCTTTGTTACTGATTGGTGTAAAATTCTGTCATACATGTATGAAATCGTGGTACATGTGTGTAAGCTGATGAGTGAAGAGGCAAATCAGCAGCTTGGTCACGCCCTGCAATGATTGATAACCCCAAATTTTGTGGTTTCTCTGAGTTTTCTATTCACTTTGAGGGCTGTGGACTGCTGCTCCTCTCAGGATGCTAAGACCAGTTTTGTGTCCTGGCTTTGCTGGAGGTTTAACTGTCTCTGTTGGACACTTATTATGTATTTTTAAAAACATTTGGGCTTTGATGTAATGATGTGTATATGGACACTGAGAAGGTGGGGTTGAGGGAAGAAATGCTGAAGTCAGTAAAAGATGAAATGGAGATGCACTGAATAGAAACCCCTTGAATTTGGAAATCAGAAGAAATAAAGGTCAAGAACAGCCCTCCTTCAAGCAGGTATGTGAGGAGGGTGAGCAGAACCAGAACTGCTGATTAAAGACCTTTCAGTTGTTTACTCCCCTAATTTGCCCACAGTCATCCAATATTTAATGCTCCCCTCCTGCTTCCAAACCTAAAACACTCCACTTTGCACCTTATCAATTTGTAATTGCTGTTCCCAGTTCAGCAGTTAATTAATGGCAAACTGGCATGTTGTGACTGTGGGGATATTACATTCTGCTGTTGTGCCATCAGGATTGCAAAGATCCTGCTGCAAAGATCAGGAGAACATTGAGGTTCTTGCCACATCTCACTGTGCCTTGACTGATGGATTTTTACTGGTTTTGACTTTCCCTTTTCCTGTTGTACTGTCCCTCCCCATCCCAGAGAGTGCTGGAACAGGGAGTGCTGGAGCTTTTCATAAGGCTGATTCCACCAATGTGAATGCCCTTGTCTGGGATAACCACAGAGCAGTAGTTACTAAGTCAGCAGCTTTAGGATGCTTTCCAAAGCACAGCTGGAACATTTGACCTTAGGATATTTGCCCTGAAGCTTCCCTGAGACTGGGTTTAGGATCAAAAAAGAGGCAAGGCCACAAAGGCCACCTGACAGCAATGAGGATTTCATCTCATCTCTGCCATCCAGGACCATCTGAAACCCAAAGGTTCAGTGCATGTGCTGCAGCTGAATGGAGGTCAGGGGGCATTTGAGATGAAAACAGGACAGAAAAGGCTCAACTGAGGCATGGGTTGTCCTGCTCTGTTTCCTGTGGGATGATCTTGACACAAGCAAGGCTGTCCTAAGGGGCTGGAGAGATGCCAAAGCAGGTTAAAAAAAACCCCAAGTCCTAAAAACAAGGGTTCAAATGAAAGTTAAAAGCTTGCATATATGTTTAAATATATATACTTGTTTAGGTATGTATACTAAAAATTAAGAATAACAACATAACATTTAGGTGATTGTCTGGTGTTAGGATATTGGGGGATGGGGAGGAAGAGGATGTGCAAGCAGACAATAAAAGGCAATGAGAAAACATGGATGTTACCAGTAAATCCCAGAGGTAACAGCAGCCCCAGCAGTGCCTGGGGGCACACAGGATGTCTGGCTCYTGAGAGCAGGTGTTCAGGAATCCTCATGACCAGGCTAACTAGTGACTTGAAGACCTGRCTTTGAAGGAAAGGAGAAAGAATTGGTAATTGTGAGGTTTTGGCTACCAGGTCTGTTTTTTCCATGACAGAAGGGTGCTTCACTTCACTCCTTGAATTCTGCACTCATTAAGCTGCTGCCTAATCCTTGGCAGTGGAGAAAGAGGAGAAGAMAGAGCTTAAACTTGTCATCACCTCAGCCAGTTTTTGGTCAGTGGTGTTCCCAAAGGCTGGGTGTGCTTCCCGGCTGTGCTATTCCTCTGATCCATGGAAAATAAGGAGGGGGGAATCCCACCAAAAGCTTAACAAATTAATTTACATTAGCTATTTAACATATTTATGTGAAAAAATGTAATATTTTAAGGCCAATGGGAATTCTGTCCCAAAGCTATGTACATGAAAACAGGCTTTCCCTAAAAAAAAAGGAGTAATTCAGGTGTACTGAGGATAGCACTTCAGGCTGTCACGGAGTGTGAGATATGGTGCAATGTGGAAAATTCTCCTGAATTTTATCRAGGAGTTCCTCTTCAAAGCAAGTTCCTCCTAACTTGAGGTGGTTCAGGCGAGGCAGYACTTGCAGCAAAGCGATAACAGTACCGAGGGAGACCAAATCATAGAGGTCAAGGCACAGGGTCTCCAGGTGCTCCAGTGCCGCGATAGCAGCCAGCCCCCTGTTGGTCAGGAAGTAGGCGTTGCTGATTTCCAGGTGCCGGAGCTGCTTCATGTGGCGCCCGATGAACACCACGGCAGCATCCCCGATGATGCAGTGCCGCAGAATCAGGCGTTCCAGCTCTTCCAGGTGTGGAGCTGCTGCTTGGATCCCCCTATCAGTGATGCGGTAGGTGCCACAAAGGCTCAGTGTCTTCAAGTGCTTCTGGGAGGAAATGTCGAGAAGGTGATGGTCAGAAAAGGTGGGAATGCTGTGGATAGCGAGGTGTCGTACCTGTGGCGGTGGCACCGAAGGGGARACGCAGAACCAGGCATCGGGGATGTCGCAGAGGCTCAGCTCCAGCGTGGTGACAGAAGCGGGCATGCTCTCGTACGGGACGTGGCGGAGGTCGGTCTCGGTCAGGCACAGCCGATGGAGCTGGGGACAGCGCTCCCGCAGGGCCGCCAGCAGTGCCGGGGACAGGAGCCGCTGCTTGCCGCCGGAGCGGGGCGCGCCCCGCAGCCGCAGCGTGCTCAGACTGTCGGGGAGACGATGGCGCACCAGGTGCCACAGCGTGCGGCGGCTGATCTGCGRGGGAAACGGCCTGGTTCCAGGGGATGGGCTGGGGAAGGGCACCCCATCGCACTGGGGTGGTTCCTCCCCGTTCCCCTCAGCTTCTGCCCGCAGCGGGGTGATCTGACCCCCCAGGCTCGGTCTCTGCCACAGTGGGTGATGTCGCCTCCCCCCATCCCTCCTGCCCACAGCGGAGCTCTCTCTTCCCTCGCCCCGCGCTGCGGACGGGCCGTACCCGGTGAGGGCTCAAATCCACGTGTGTCCAGACCGCCCGGTCCTGCGCCAGCTGCTGCCACCGCCGGCAGACCCTGCGGGGAAGCGAGCGGTGTCAGCGCTGGGCCGGGCAGCGGCGGACGGCCGGTCCCGCCCGGGGAGAGCCTGCCCGGCCGCTGGCAGCTGCTCCCGCCCGGGGAGCCCGTCCCTACCTGGCCGCTGGCAGCCGCTCCCGCCCGGGGAGAGCCTGCCCGGCCGCTGGGCAGCCGGTCCCGCCCCAGGAGCCCCTACCTGGCCGCTGGCAGCCGGTCCCGCCCCAAGAGCCCCTACCTGGCCGCTCGCAGGCGGTCCCGCAGCGGCAGCAGCGCCAACACCTGCACCAGCACCGAGTCGGGCAGGGGCGGCCGCGCCGCCATCGCGGCCGTTACTACAACAAAGCGGGGCCTCGGCTCCGGGGCCGGTACCGGTAGGCCCCGGGAGCTCCGCTGCGCTCGGGACTCCCGTATTTAACCCCCTTCCTTACCGACAACCCCTYCCCGCTGCCTCTTCGTTACTTCGCGGTGAGCCCTGGTGTCTCACCTGTCCCACGGTGCCTCTTTTCCCCGTGTCCCCTGCTCCGTGCCTCTTGTCCCAGCTTCTCTGTGCCTCTTGTCCCGTCACACCCCCACCACCCCATCCCGGTGCCTCTTCTTTCCTGGCACTGCCCCCCTTGGTGTCTCTTGGAGGAGCAGAAGTGGCTTAGCACTGACCATTCCTGGTCCAGTCACTCTCCCTGACATGTTGTTTCTAACACCCTTCTAACGTTCACGTTGCACCAACTCACTTAATTTCCTGAATACCCAGCAGGCCATTACAGGACAGGAACAGCTGTCATGACTCTCAGAGAAAAGTCTGGAATATCTGCAGTGCATAGTTGCAACCCTGGAAGAAGAGAATACAAAGTACTAAATTCAGAGCTGACCTCGTGGTCAGAGCTTGAGCAGGTAAAATTTGCTGTCCCTACCTCTGCAAAGCTTCCTTGTCCTCTGGAAAATGACACATTTCACCAGACAGCACTTTGGAGTTGTCTGCTTGTTTTCTTTCCCTCTCACCCCTGTGGACACACACTGTTGTATTTTCTCTTTATTCTGACACCCCAGGGCCTTCACAAGTACCCCTTCACACTGATGCCAACCTCATTGCCCCAGTGTCCCTAGATACATGTTTGTCTCTTATGTAGCCCACACCGAGTGCTTTTTGCCCACAACTGAAGGTCTCTGAGCAGAGGTCTCCTTGTCCTGATGTCCAGAAGTCATTTTGCTCCATTTGGTGGCAGGTTTCTGTGATCTTTTTTCACATCCAATGTGTAGGTGGAACAGGAAGGGAAAAGCCTGAAGAGACCTCTCTAAAAGTCTGACCAGCAAATGAGCTGCTTCTATACAGGTGGGAACAATCTTCCCTGTGGGAGGGGGCTCTGACCATGCAGTTGTAGTGGCAGTAGCAGCAGTTGCCAGACTTGTCCCTGAACTTTCATGGGTCTGCAACACCCTGGTCTCCCTGAGGAGGTGAATCTCCACAGGCATCAGGAYACAGTATGTGTAAGATTTATGTCAGCCAAGTGCAGGAGGCTGAGCTCTGACAAGTGAGCCAAGACTGCTGCTGAAGCCACCAAGGTACAGCTGAAGGCTGTTTTCATCAGGAAGCCTCAGTCTGAGGTTCAGTTGTGACAGAAAGCAAACTGAACTCCTTCCCCTTGGGACTCGTGGCTGCCTGTGCTGTGCAGTTCAGCAGGGTGTTGGTTTTGCACAGCCTGGTTTTTGGCAGCCAGGGGTCCATGGAGGTGGCTTCTGTGAGAAGCTGCTGGAASCTTCCACAGTGTCCAGCAGAGCCAGTCCCTGATGGCTCTGAAGATGGCCCTGCTGCTGGCCAGGGCTGGGCCAGTGAGAGRTGTTGGTAACACCTCTGTGGTGACAGATTTAAGAAGAAAATCAAAGGGGATGCACTGTTAATTCCAGCTAGAGAAGAGGTGAGAACATKTGAGGGAAACAACGTGGAGACACCAAGGCCAGTGGGGAAGGAGGGGAGGAGGTGATCCAGGGGCCAGAACTGAGATTCCTCTGCAGGCTGTGGTGAGACCATGGTGAGGCAGCTGTGCCCCTGCAGCCCCTGGGCAACCACAGGGATGCAGAGTTTCCCCCACAGCCCCTGGGGATCCACAGGGAATGCAGAGATCCACACACAGCCCCTGGGGATCCACAGGGGATGCAGAGATCAGTCCACAGCCCCTGGGGATCCACAGGGATGCAGAGATCCCCCCACAGCCTCTGGGGATCCACAGGGATACAGAGATCCACTCACAGCCCCTGGGGACCCATGGGGGATGCAGAGATCCACTCACAGCCCCTGGGGATCCACAGGGATGCAGAGATCCCCCCACAGCCCCTGGGGGAGATGCCTACACCAGAGCTGGTGGACGCCTGGAAAAGGCTGAGCTCCACTGGGAGAGCTGGAGGAGAGAGAGGTCCCTGCTCCCAGGCTGGAGCAGCCTCTCCTTGGAGAACTGCACCCCATGGAAGAGTGACCAGGCTGCAGCAGTTTTGAGAGGACTGCTGCTTGTGAGATTGGAACCAACTGGAGAAGTTGACAGAGAACTGTCTGCTGTGGGAGAGACCCCACAGTCTCACAGGGAAGGACTCCTCTCTCTGAGCAGTGGAAGAAGATCCCATGCTCAGGTAAACCAGAGGTCCAGGTGGGAGAAGTGGCCATCTGCTGCTAAGAGCATCTGCCAGGAAGTRGGAGGTCAAGTTCCAGATCTGCTGTTTCCCAGAGCAGTGCCTTAACAGCTGAAAAACACTTTCTCAGTTCACTTTATCAATGCCTTCATTCATTKTGAGTCAGTGTAAGAGCCTTARGGTGCTTATGGCACAGGGTTAGTGRTGCCTGGGCTCATTTCTGACCACTGTGCACATGTGGGGCAGACTGAGGAGTCAGGGTACAGGGATGCTTGGGTCTGCACTTCCTTTTGCTTCTGATTTATTCATATCAAAAATGGCTTTTTAAACGAGTTATGGTTTTTGGCTTTTTGAGACTTGAAAAATCCTGATTTAGGATTAAAATATATTAATTGAAAATGGCTATGAAGGAAGCAATAAACCTTTATATAATCAGGATAAGCATGAGAAAAAGGAGAAATCCTACCTAATTCTAGTAAGTTGGGGAAGATTGTGAATGTTGGGAGATTCTAAAGATGCTTTAAAATCTATTAATGGAAAATTGAAAATTCCCTTTCATGTGGCAGAATRTCTGTARATAGTAGTGTCTTCCAAATAAAWGTCAGAGGATTAAAGTTGATAAAAWGTTATAATGYATTTCTGKTTTATCACCAACTTGAATAAAATKTCATGTTACATAGATGTGTTGGTTTTGGCTGGGGTAGAGTTAMTTTTCTTCCAGGCAGTGGCTGGCATGAATGTGKTTTGGATTTGTGCTGAACATGGGATTGCTAATCTAGAAATGTTTTTGTTATTGCTGAACAGAACTTTCACAGAGCCAAAGCCTTCCCTGCCCCTTACATGGCCATGCTGGGGAGAGTGCTGGGAGTGCATGGGAACTTGGGAGGGGACACACTCRGGACAGGTGACCCCAAYGGACCCAAGGATATTCCAGAYCTTWTGGCATCATGCTCAGCATCTAAAGCTGGGTGGAAGAAGGAGGAAGATGGGGATGTGTGGAGTGATGSTGTTTGTCTTCCCAAGTCACCGTTCCACATTATTTTGGTTTAAAAGACAGGTGTCTTCCAAGGAAGATGGGAATACAGTCTCACACATGGCCAGAGGGGAGTGAGTCACGTGGAAGCTGTATTAAGTGCTGAGAGTTTCCAGCACCTYACARRARYGRYCTAAAAATAATTTGTGAGATGGCTCCTTGGGTATGTTTTGTAAAGCAAAAGGTTTAATAAACTGATAAAATAATGAAYGATAAAGAACAAAATAAAAGCTGTGCACARATGTAAGACAARGTTCTTACACCTGGCTACAACACCCCTAAAAAGCCCCGAGAAGCTTCCTGCTCTCCCTTAAKTAGTGAATGCTCTAGGWGGGTTTTTTGGCAAACTGCCCAATAGAGAATTGCTACATTTCTGAGGAACRCCTGAAGGAACCTATCARTGTTTCTGTCTTAGCCTTGAGCCAATGRCTGCCAGGGGAGCAAAGAMATTTCCAGGGCTTTTTCCTTTTAAGTCCTAAGGTGAAACTGAAACCCTTATCTTCTACATCTGCTTGGTTTTGGGCTGCATTACCACAGGAACACTCCAAATYATTATAACTTTGAAATGACRGGGCTTTCAGGCAAAGCTACYGGAAAAGGAATAACAATTCTTTATTAATATATATAAAACAAGGGAACCAAACAACAGCAGTAACACCAAACAGAMCCAGGAACCCAGTGCCGGCCTCTCCCTGCTGCGGCACTTTCCCCATGGGTGCAGTTCCGGGCACAGCCGCCAGGGGCGCTGCTGGCTCYCAGCCGGGCAGGGGTGMKGTGATTCCCGCGCCTGCAGGGGGCGCTGTGCTCACCCGCCGCTCCCCTCACGGCAATGGCGGCCCTGCTGAGGGGGGACAGCGGCAAAAGGGGCTCCTCTTCACAAACTCACGGCGTGCAGCCAGTCCCGGTGCCCCTCCGCATGGCAAAATGGACTCAAAATGTTGGTCTCTCTGTTTCCACCCGGGGGGGCAAACAAAGTGTAGCAAAGACTAGTGCCAGGAGCCGTGGGGGTCTGGGCAGATGCTGGGTGTTGGTTAAAGTGTAGCAAAAACGCC
The DNA here is from genome assembly GCA_902810485.1 of Alauda arvensis. Taxonomy (NCBI): domain Eukaryota; kingdom Metazoa; phylum Chordata; class Aves; order Passeriformes; family Alaudidae; genus Alauda; species Alauda arvensis. The sequence continues at coordinate 464,733 of CADDXX010000364.1, read as the reverse complement.
AAAGTAGCAGCAGAAAACAGGCAACGGGAAAAATTTCAAGTTATTTTATTCTTGTCCAGATTTAGGGCAAGCATTGAGTGGGTAGTGWTATGTTTTTGTGTGTCCATGGCCTCAGCAGTCTCCAGTGCTAATTACRTGGGACTGGTGCTTACCATGGGCTGTTCTTTTCTCCTTTCTTTCTCTAAAACTTGGCACCAACTTTCACTCTCTGTTTTAACAGAKTTGTTGACATAAGCAATTTTTACAGAATAGTTCAAGAGAGAGATTACTAAAACATGCTTTAAGGTTCTTAGAAGAGTGGCTGCATATTTCCTTAGAATTTAGGATTTACAGCTCTGGCAGACTTTCTGCCCTTTGAAAGTTTTATACTCACATTTTCAATAGCAGAATGATTGCTGTGTCTTATTAATCTTGCAGTGTAAGTCAGCCGCAAAACCTGGCATTCATCCTTCTCCAGGGAGAAATAGGGAGGTGGCAGCATGAAGCACCCAGCAGCCCCATCTCTGCAGCTTTTTGGCTGTGACTGCAGCAGCGATGTGGCACAATGCCCTTCTGCTCCCTGCTCTTCATGTGMCTTTTGAGCTCCTGCTTCACACACAGCCTTTGGCAAAGACTGAGGCCCACCCAGCAGGGCCCTGATATGGGGTGTGGGTGGTCATTCCTTCTCTTYCTGGGCTGTTCACTGATTCCTGCTGGCCTCCTTCACTGCTCTGTGGCCGAGGTCAGGCAGGAGCCGTCAGCGCCACGCCCCGTCAGGGTGTGCCGCATCTGCGTGGATTACCTGCAAAGGCCCGCCGCCGTGGAGCCGTGCGGCCACGTGTTCTGCCACGCCTGCATCCAGCCCCAGGCTGCCCCCGAGGCCGCTGCCACCTGCCCGACCTGCCAAGGGCCCATCGGGTCCATCCGCCTGCTGGAGGGGCAGGACACSGCAGCCGCGGTGCCCCCACGCCGCCGCCGCCGCCTCCATCCCTTTGTGGTGCGCTGGCGGCAGCGGCGGCAGCAGGAGCAGCAGGAGGATGCAGCTCCTGGAAGTGGCTGGACATTTTCCAATGGGGATAGGGCACCGAGCCCCCCTGGGGCCCATCTGCGTGGCCAGAGAGTGTTGGCGGAACTGGCCAGGGCAGGAAGGTTCATTGTGGCCACATTGTGGAGCAGGGGAGAAGAGCTGGCGTCAGGGGACCATATGTACATCCTCCCCTTGATCCCATTTGATGTGGATCCTCCATGGCCCCTCTGAACTGAAAACCACGATGCWGAGAAGGGCCTTGCCTGGTTTCTTCTGCTCATTACTGCAGGACTGGGGGAGTGGGAGCTGTGGGAGAGGGAAGGATACACCTGTGGAAACTTGCACAGAGGGTGGGATAAGGCTGCAGAACTGGTGGAGAGGGATGAATGTGGTTGTTGGAACTGGAGGAAAGAGGCCATCCTTGGTTGTTTCTGTGCTGCTTTGTGTGTATGCAGCAGGGAAAGGGAAAGGGAAAGGGAAAGGGAAAGGGAAAGGGAAAGGGAAAAGGGAAAAAAGGGGAGTCCCCTGAGATTCTGAGCAGATCTCAAAGGGGCCAGTGCCTGCTTTCCTGAGGAACAGGGCTAGAAAAGAGGCAGAGATGGAGGTTTAGGGCAGAACCTCCTCTCCTCTCATGCTCCTGCACACCCTTGCACTGCAGAGAGCTGAAATCCCAGGAGAAGCTCTCCAGGAGGGGAGAGACAGCCCTGGCACAACCCTCTGCCAAAGGGCTTTCAGCAAATTCCCCCCTACTAAAGCAAAGCATAACCTGTGCTCACACTGYGGCTGTGTTGCTGGGCAGCATAATTCATCCTCSCCATGAGAGSTGGGAGTCAGCCTGCACYGGAGCCAGRGAGGCCTGAGAGGCTGACTCTGTAATGGATCCTCGCCAGCTAATTGGTGTTTATAGGCTTAGATCTGCTGCTTCTTAATTTTATTCCAGCCCCTCGATTGAATTTCTCRCATGTAAGTGAGCCCCACGAGTCCATGCTAGCCATATATAATGGATGGTGGTGAAGGGAAAGAACACAAATGTGGCTGAATGCCAGTAACCAATGCCCAGGCAGTGGTGCAGCAGAACCCTTTGCTGAACATCCCCCACTGCCAGAACCCGGGGCCATGGCCAGCCACGGCCATTCTCCAATGGCCCCAAGAGCAGGACAAGGCTTGGAGCCAAGTCACCAAGCCACTATCTCCAGGAACGGTGCCAGATCCACCCACAGAGCCCTGGAGCTGCCACTCGATGCCCCATCAAATATTAATACAATGCTCAATGCCTCTGTGCCCTGCCCTAGCACTGCAGCCCTGGCCCCGGTCCTYTCCAGGGCTGCCCGACCACTCCAGCCTCTCCTCCTGCCCCGTATTGCTCATTGCTTCCCGCACAGGGACTTTGGGAGTGCAGCCCCACCACCTTTGGGTGTTCCCTGAGCAGGGCACGACAGGACTCGACCCCCTAACTTCAGCAGCCAGCTCAGCCCCCTGCAGCAGGTAAGACTCAGCTGGGGCTGKGGCAGTGGGCACCCCCATCCCCGAGGAATGCCAGCCTGTCACCCCAGGGAGCAGGAGGACGGGCTGGGGGCATGGGATGCTCAGAAAAGGGCTGGCCGTGGGGCGGCCCCGGGTGCTTGGCTGCAGGGGGATAGCGGGCAGCAGGGATTCCTCAGCTCCGTCCCGTCCTCTGAAGGAATCACACCCACCCGTGGTGTCCCTTTGAGGAGGATTCTCCCCAGGGTCCGGGGTGATGGGTCGGGTCACCTCTCAGCCAAGGGGGTCCTGGCGGTGTTGGGGCCCACCTCCCCTTGCTGCCCTCCCCCAGGAGGAGGCCCGCGCCTCTGCCCCCAGCAGCCGCCCGGCYCGGCAGGGGATGGAGCCCGGCAGGTCGGTGCCGGCGGAGCTGAAGCTCCGCAAGCCCTCGCAGCGGGCCAGGATCCCGGCGCCCTTCCTCGCCCACTCGGTAGGTCGCTGGCTCGGCCCGCGGCCCCCGGCTCGTCCCCTCGGCGGCCGTACCCCTTCGAGCCCCCCATGACTTCATCCGCACAGGACGGGGCGCTTGGGCCTGCGGATCCCCCCGGGCCGGACCCCGCRGAGGTAGACGCAGAATCCCTGGTGCCCACGCACGATGAGCGGGGCCGGCTCATCCCCGAGTGGAAGCGGCAAGTGATGGTGCGGCGGCTGCGGGCCCGGCTGGCGGACGAGGACCCGGCGGGAGGGCAGGTACGAGAGGCACGGGGAGCAGAGGGGGAGCGGGCTGTCGGAAGTCCCTGATCGCCTTTCTCCGCAGGATGCAGGCTCCTGGAGCTTCTCGCCCTCCCACCAAGCCGTGCTGGGCCCGTTCGGGGAGTTGCTGACCGAGGCAGACCTGCATCAGTTGGAGAGGGCAGTGGAGAGCCTGCGGCTGCGGCGGCGTGGCGAGGTGTACCAGGGCGAGCTGCGGCGCCTGGTGCGGGAGCTACGCGCCCTCTTGCCCGACCCGCTGCTCAGCATCTCCATCCGCAGCCCCCCGCCCGCTCCGGGGCAGCCCCTGCCCCTCTGGTGCGGCCGCCTGGCCGGCGCCGTCAACAGCCTGGCCGCGCTGCTGGGCAACGCCGAGGTTGTGCGGGCTCCCTGCGCTGCCGTCGCCGCGCCCGCCGCTCCCTCCGCTCTCCCCGCCGCCACCTCCGCTCTCCCCGCCGCCGGCGGGCATCCCCGGGAGCCGGGGGGCAGCCTGGCGCAGAGGGAGATCCGGCAGTGCGGAGTCTGCGTCCGCAGCCTGCGCGGCGCCTTCGAGCCCGCCTGGGGGGCCGCGGGCAGCGCGCCGGCCGGGAGCGGAGAGGCGGAGGCCGCCAGCGACTCGGGCATCAGCTGCGAGGAGGCGTTTTCCGACGGCGGCGGCTCCCCGCGGCAGGGAAAGGGGCCGGGGCCAGAGTGGGGCAGCTTGAGGAAGGAACGGATCGTGATGCTCTTCCTGAGCCACTGGAGACGCTCCGCTTACGCGCCCCTGCAGCCCACGGCCGGGGACCCTCGGGAGGCGGCGGGGAGCGGGGCCCGGGCGGCGGCTCGCCTGGCGCGGCAGAGAGCGGCCATCCAGAGGCTGCTGAGCGGCTGGCGGGACGCCGCCTCCCGCCGCCCCCCGCCGCCGCCCCCCGCCCGCACCCTGCTCTCCCCSGAGCAGTTCGTGTCGGCGGCGGGGGGCGGCCCGGCCGAGTACGACAGCCTGTCGCTGGAGCTGTTCATGCTGGGCTATTTCCGCATCTTGGAGCAGGACCTGCCCCCCGAGGAGCGCCGAGGTCGCCACCTGCTCTGTTTCGAGGTGTTTGAGCAGCTGGGCCGGCACGGCTGGCGGGCGGTGCGGGCCTTCCACCGCGCCGTCATCGACGAGATCGCGGCCGGGCGGCGCGGCTGGAGCGACGGCTTCGACGACATCAAGGCACGGTACTTTGGGACTCTGCACAGCCCAGCCCAGCGGCCGGGGTACGTCGGGGAGGAGAGCGACGAGATCTGTCGCTACATCGATCGCAGCTTCGCCTTTTGGAAGGAGAAGGAGGCCGAGATCTTCAGCCTGGAGGAGTGATGCCTAGAGACTTCGGAGGCCGCGGGCTGCAATAAAAACCTTCTCGGTTTTGTCCCAGCTGAGCGAGRCTTTCCGGGGCGGCGAAGAAAGCTGCTAAGCTGGGCGGGCCGTCTCAGCAGCCCAGCTCCCCCTCTCCCAGGGCGGCTGTCGCAGGCCTCGGCTGCCGCCGAGTGAGATAACGACCTATATTTACAGCGGCACCGGCAGTGCGAGCCGGAGGAGCGAGGAGGGGCATCGCGGGGACCCCCTGCTGCCGGCGGGGCGGAGGGAGGGTGCTGTGGGATCCTGTCCCTCCGGGCTCGGTGCCCAGCCGACCCCTTCGCGAGGGGGAAGCTTTCCTAAAGGCAACAGCGCCGCGGGATGGGGCAGCGACCGGGGTGGGCGGCGGCGAGAGCTCTCCCCGTGCGGTGCCTTTAAGAGCAGGGAGCAGTGTCCAGGTGCCGCCTAAAAATAGCGAGTGCCGCTGGTCCCGGCTGATGCCGTGTCATGCGGCGTGTCCCTGCCCAGCGCCGGGACCGCGGTCCCTTCCCTCCCGCGGGCCGGCCGCGCCGGCGAGCACTGCTGAGAGCGGGAGCGACCGCACCGAGAGGGCTCAAATCACCCCGAAAAACATCCCCGAAGGGCCGGTGGCCGCCCCGGCAGGGCAGCTGCGGCGTGGTGAGGAGAAAACACGGCCGCCGTGAGAGGGGGGCTGTGGGGAGCGCCTGTGCAGCCGCTGCTGTCCGTGGCTCGGGCACTGGGAGGGCGGGAGGGTGTCGCGGCAGGGGGAGAGGGAGACACCGTCGCCTTTTCCTAGCAGGGATACCCTCGCCTCCCKCTGCTCGGGCACTGCCCGCCTGCCAGGCCCCACGGCCATCCCCGGCACCATGGTGAGGAACATGGACGACTTTGACTTCTGCCTGCCTTCGCACGCCCAGGGCGTGCTGGAGGGGCTGCAGCAGTTCCGCACCAACCCCAAACTGGCCGACGTGACGCTGGTGGCGGGCGGGCGGGAGTTTCCCTGCCACCGAGGCATCCTGGCYCTCTGCAGCCACTACTTCTATGCCATGTTCTCCGGTGACTTTGCTGAGAGCATCGCAGCACGGGTGGAGCTGAAGGAAGTKGACCCCAGTGCGCTGGAGATGCTGCTTGATTTTGCCTACACAGGGAAGGTCACCATCAACCAGGGCAACGTGGAGGGGCTGATGCGCACCTCCAGCCAGCTCCACTTCCCTGCTATCCAGAAGGTCTGCAGCCGCTACCTCCGGCAGCAGATGGATGCCACCAACTGCCTAGGTATCTGTGAGTTTGGAGAGAGCCACGGCTGCCCTGAGGTCTCCTCCAAGGCCTGGTCTTTCTTGCAGGAGAACTTTGAGGCCGTCTCTCTTCAGGAGGAGTTCCTCCAGCTCTCCAAGGAGAGGTTGGCTGTGTACCTCTCCAATGACCAGCTGCAGGTGCAGGAGGAGAGGAGCCTGGTGGAGGCTGTCCTGCGCTGGGTACGCCAYGACCCGGCATCCCGAGCCCAGTTCCTGCCAGAGCTGCTGGAGCTCACCCACCTGGTCTCGCTGCCTGACCAGTACCTGCAGAACCTCCTTGCCACTGAGCCTCTTGTTCGTGACTCAGATGCCAGCAAGGCCCTCGTCACCCGATCCCGCACCATGGTGGGTACCCCCTTCCCCTAAATGCCRCTCCCTGAGCCAGGATGGAGGAGCCTGATGGCCCCACCCTGGCCTCTCCATCAGGGGCAGAGTGGCACCGGTGCCCTGGAGAACCCCCCAGCCCCACCACAGAAGCTAGAGGAGGTGCTGGTGGTGGTTGGTGGCCGTGTGCTGGAGGATGCTGAGGATGAGGAGAGGGAGCTGCAAATGCCAGCTGCCACCAGGAACTTTGCCTTCTACAACCCCAAAAACAGTAAGTGCCCCCTACTTCCTCCACCTCCCTCCATGTTAATTAACCATCTGTCTACCCTGAAGCCATCTCTTGCCAAACTAGTGTCAGTTTAGAGAGACACTGGTTGGGTTGGGATGGGCTTGAAACAGARGTGGCTTAAAAAGTGCCATCACTGGCTGTGGGGTCATTGCTTGGTTCTGCTGGGTTTCAGGGCGATGGATGGCTCTGCCTGAYTTCCCTGATTACAACAAATGGGGCTTTTCTCTGGTGGCTCTGAACAACGATGTGTACGTCACAGGTCAGTGCCAGGGCTGCTGGTGCAGGGCTGGAGGACAGGRGACAATGATACGAACATGAGGCACTGGTGTGGCACCAGAGGCTCCTCTCTGAGCAAAATCCTCTCCTTACTCTGCTTGGGCAAATCTGGCCCCTGGCAAGGAATCTCCAGGGACAGCTGCACTTGGAGAGGGTGGCCCACCTGACCTGTCCCTCTCTAGGTGGCTCCCGGGGGTCCCAGAATGACACGTGGTCAACGACCCAGGCGTGGTGCTTCTGCCCCCGGGATGGTGTCTGGAAGCCYATCGCTTCCATGCTGAGAGCCCGGACAAACCACACCAGCGCTGTCCTCAACGGGGAGATCTACGTCATTGGGGGTAAGGCTGCACAGACCCTGTGGGTGCTGCTGGGGGGCCCCATGGGTGCCCCAGGGCAGCAGGGTGGCTGCAGRGTCCTGTCACCCTGCAGGGACAACAGTGGATGTGGTGGAGGTGGAGCGCTATGACCCGTACAACAAGAGCTGGTGTGCCATCAGCCCAGCCCTCAAGTACGTGAGCAATTTTGCAGCTGCCAGCTGCTTGGGCAAACTCTACCTGGTGGGCTCCTGTGCTGTCAAGTACAACGCACTCACTCTGCAGTGCTACAACCCTGTGCAAGGTGAGAGCTGACCCTGAACCACTGCCCACCAGTGTGTCCCTGGGGGAGGGACTGAGGGGGACCCCCAGGCAGGTGACYCCCCCAGACTGCCAGCCATGGTGCTGGGATGTGAGCAGGTGCTGGCAGGGTGTGGTGATGGCTGTGACACAGGGCCCAGGAGTGTGGCTGTTAGCAGCAGGGACCTGAGTCRCAGATGTCTGACACAGCCCAGACCTGAGCTTCGGTGGGTGGAATCTCTGAGGCTCTGGGGTGGGGGGTTCTGCCTGCCTTAGGAAGAAACTAATGCCCTGTGACAATGCCACCTCCTCAAGGAGACTCCTTCCCATCTCACTTCTCACTACAAACCACATCCCCACCCCCATTATTTTTTATGTAAGACCCTGGACTGGGATGGGGACTGGGGGTGCCAGTCTGCCTGGCTGCTCTGCCTCCTCCCTGTCAAATTCCCCCTGAAATAGCAATGCTTTTTTCAGCAACTGGCAGCTGCACTGGGAGCCAGGGGAGGGATGCACTGCTAATGACTGCTCCTTGCAGATCTGTGGAGTGTGATCACATCTCCCTTCATCCCCAAGTACCTCTCAGCCCCACGCTGTGCCACCCTGCGCGGGCTCATCTACCTCATCGGGGATAACACCAAGAAGGTKCACGTGTACAACCCAGAGGCCAACATCTGGCAGAAGGTGGGATGTGGGACCAGGCATGATCAGACTCCCAGGGATATGGGGATGGTGTTCCCAGCTGCTTCCCCTCAGTGCCAGCACCCCCTTCTGCCTCCTACCCACTCATCCCTTGGCTCTATTAGCACCTGCAGAGCTGAGGATGCCCCATTCCTTCCTCCTCTGCTCCCCATCACACACACGGGGCACCAGAGCCCCCCAAACCCCACAGAAGKAAAAGATGGGGTAGGGAGACATGTCTGGTGGGTCACTGTCCTCTGTGGTGGGAGTAGGAGGTCACCAAGGAGTCCCTGCACCTCTCACCCTGTCCCTCACACAGGTGCAGCTCCTACACACCCTTCAYGAGAACGGGGGGATGGTGGCACTGGGTGACAGGCTCTTTGTCACCGGTGGCCACTGGAAGGGCATGGACGGGGACTACCGGGTAGAAATGGAGGTGTATGACTGCACCAAGGACCTCTGGACGTGGGAGGGCTCCCTGCCCTGTCTCTGGCTCTTCCACAGCTCCTCCTCCATTTTCATGGACACCTCCAAGTGGACAGAACCTTTCCAGGGTGACCATGGGTGGTAGGAGATGCCTGCCACCCTCTGCATCCCTGCTCCCCTTTTTCTGCTGCCTGTTCAGGTTGGTGAGTGGGAGGTGGAAACCCYTGTGCCAGACTGGCTGGGGCGTGTTCTCCCCCACCACTGCAGGGAAAAGGCTTTTCCTTATAAACACGCTTTGGTTAATCCTCTCTTTGTTTGTGGGTTTATTTAGAACTGCATTTCCCCCCCTCCAAACCCCTTAAGATTTTAGGGTATTTCAAGTCCTCCCAAAGTGTGGTTCATCCCATCAAAGCCTGACATTGCTCCTTGGGGGCAGCAGCCTGTGCATGGTCCCGGTTTTCTCCTGGGATATCCACCCTGCACCCCAGGGAAGTGCTCCATGGCCRTGGTGAGGCAGCCGGCACCTGGGTGAGTCCCTGCTGCGGTGACTCCTGCCCCAGCCCCCCGTCTCTGACGGTACCGGTGGCAGAGGGACGGGTGAGCCCAAGACCACGCTTCCCCGGCGGCTGGGCGCACAGCCAGCACCGCTGGCCGGTCCAGCTGTTCCACCTCGGGTTGTTCGGTGTTTTCGAAGCGTTAAAAACACGCCGGGGGCGGACGCCCCGCGCTGCTCCCACGCGAGGCTTTCCCCGAGGGCAGAGCCCGGCAGCGAGGCGGGCCCGAGGCGGGGCCGGGGCCGCCCTCCCGGGAGCAGCGGCGGGATGCGGCTGCCGCAGCTGTGCCTGCTGCTGCTCTGCGCCGCCGGCACCGGCACCGAGCCCCCGCGGGCAGCCCCGGAGCGGCCGCTGGCCCCGGCAGATGCCGCGGGACGTGGGGCGCCCGGGGCGGCCCGCGTGGATCCCCGGCAGGCGTGGATGCTGCTGGCCGGGAGCCCCGGCAGGGGCAGCGGCGGTCGGGGCCGCGGCGGGACCGGGGCTCACACGGCCCCGACGGGCGCCGGCTCTCCGGGAAAAGCAAGCTCGGCTGCCGGCGGGACAGGGGCTGCCCCGGCCTCACCCGCGGTGCCGGAGGAGCTGCTGAGAGAGCTGCAGCTCCTGCTCACAGGTACCGGGGTGGGGGAGCCGGGGGCGGAACTGTGGGGACAGCGGGACAGGGCAAAGCAGGGCTGGGCTGCAGAGCCGGGAGAAGTGAAGGTTCCCTTCCTAACGTCAAACTCCGTGGGGTTTGGGGTCAGGMGTGGCAGAGATGTGCAGGACAGCTGGGGAAGGGGGTAAGGAGGAGAAAAGCAGCAAAGGCAGCCCCCAGGCCGGGGCCCAGCGTCGTGTGGAAGCGGCTTTCCACTGCCAAACGCGTGAAGACATTSCCGTGGAGCAGATGTGGCAGGAGCTGGGGCTGTTCTACATTGTAAGTGCCCAGCCTGCCCCTTTTCCCTGTCTGCAGGGACACCTGCCCTGGCACAGGGACTGCTCTAACTCCAGCCATTCCCTCTCCCAGCCTCAGAGGGAGGGGATATTCCACCGYGGCCCGGGGCTGAACCTGACCAGCGGGCAGTACACAGCCCCCATGGCAGGATACTACGCCTTCAGCAGCACGCTGCACATCGGTGAGCCCTCCCTCWGACAGCCCCAGGGCCCTGCCGGGGCAGCCTGGATGGCTCTGACCCCCTGCCCTGTCSCAGCGCGCAGGGAGCCGCGGAGGAAGGGGCGGCGGTGCCGAGGGAGCCGCCTGCGGGTGCTGATCTGTGTGCAGTCCCTCTGCCAGCACAACAGGTACGGCACGGCAGGGCCAGTGACCCCGGCCAGGGAGGGGGGAAGGAGGGGCCCGCTCSTCCCAGCACTCCCCTCCCTCTTCGGCAGCAATCTGCAGACCGTGTCCCGGCTGGAGAGCAGCGGGGACCTTTTCACCATCTCTGTCACAGGCACTCTCTACCTGCAGGTGAGTGGTGCCAGCTCCACTGGTGACAGTGCTGGGGAGGAAGGTGCCTTCCATGGCCCCAGCCCAAGGATGGCATCAGGGTGGTTTCTCAGGGGACCTCCCAGGCCCAAAGACAGCCAGGGCAGRGCGCTGCTAGGGCACTACAGCAGAGGGGGGCTGGGCTGCCCTAAAGGCCCTGTGCTGCTCTTTTCCCAGAAGGAAAGGTAGGGGCAGCTCCTCCAGCTTCTGGTTGCTGTGTGCAGGGGAGAGCTCTGTCCTTGGCTCTGCCAGGCCGTGCCTGGTGCCCAGGGAGGTGTCCTGGSCCTGCTAACCCCTCTCTCCCCCAGGCTGGGCAGTATGCCTCTGTTTTTGTGGACAACACGGCAGGCTYTCCCCTCACAGTTGAGAGTGGCTCCCATTTCAGTGCAGTGCTGCTGGGAGTGTGAAGAGGCTGAACCTGTGCCAGCAGCAGGCAGACCCTTCCCTCTGCCAGCCACCATCGTGTCCCCCTGCTCAGCACCAAGCCTAAGGAAGAGCACTTGCTCATGCAGGAAACTGCACTCTGGTCTGACACTGCTCGTGCTGCAGAACCAGCTGAAGGATGGACAAAGATCATAGAGATGATGATGATGATGATGATAATAAAGCAGCCTGATCAGGACTTAAAGGCATTCACTTTTACCTAAAGGCTAGGCCTAGAAGTTTATCTTGGAAAACACTGCTGASAGTGGCAGCAGAGGGTTGCCTTCTCCCTGGGGCTCAGCTCCCACCATGGCTGGTACAAAGCCCCACAGGTCCATTTCTGCCTTAGTGGGCACTTCCCTTCCCTGCCCAGACTTAGTCCCAGCAGCCCAAGGCAGATTCTGTATTGCTTCAGCTGCCCTGCAGGGTGTGAGCAGWGAAGGTTTGCTGGAAGGAGCCACCATCCTTTGCACTAACCATCAAAGCAAAGCCCCAGTAATGCCACCCATTGGATTAAAGCAAATTCCTGTCCTGTGACTGCCCAGAGCAGGCACTCCCTGCTGTGGCACAKGGCCCAGGCTGTGGGCAGCACAGATAGGCTCCTTGCTGTGCCTGTGATAGCCCAGGATGGGCACAGGCCTACGTGACACAGCCAGGGCTGCAGCACAGCACCAGGAAGGCTGAGCGTTGGATTTCCTGGTAGCACTCAGTGCTAAGTGGTGCCAGCAGCACTGCAGATAGCCTGAGCTGTACCAGCCCCACCTTCTCCCAGGGTGTCCCTGGCCCTGCCTGCATCTCCGTGAGCCTGCTGAAGGAGTTGTTAATGCACCAATTGATGGGTAGGGGTGCTGGCGTCTGGGGAGGAGGGGGGCAGTCTCACTGCTGACCTCTTCCAAAGCAGACAGAAATTGTCTCTGAGAGCAGCCTTGTGCTTCATCCCCAGCTGATCAGGTGGGCAGCAGCCTCCAGGCACAGCTCCTGCCCAGCTGTGGAGCTTGGCCATGGCAGCACCTCCCTGTCCCCACACAGGATGAGCCAAGGCAGCCTTGCTCTCTCAGCCTCTCCCACCACCCACACCTGAGGAGGCAGAGGAGGACTCGGTGTCTGGAGGCAGGAGGTGCCCAGCTGTGAGCTGTCCTGTGCAGGTGAGATACCAAGGGCCCAGTGTGCCTGATCACAGAACTGAAAGAACTCATTAAGACAGAGGTACTCGAGGGTAATTCAAGAGTTGGAAGGGGACAGAAGCTCTGTCAGCCCCAAGGGAGAGAACTGCACACAGGGCACTTGTGCATGGGCCAGCCTAATGTGGTCCTGGAGCTCTCCTCAGTAGCAGGATGCTGCTGAGCTCTGAGGCAAGGAGTGCTTTTTCAGGAAACTTCCTGCAGACCCTGTCTTACCATGMAATTAAAGCAAAGAGTTTGTTTTACTTCCACTAAAGCTGGGGCTGAGCCTGCTTTCCTACCTGGCTGTCTACTCCCAAGCATGGTCAGACCTGCTCCTTCCTTTTCCCCTTTGCCATGAAAAATGGACATTTTATGGTAATTAACTGTCCCCTAACACTGCATTTTCCCATCCTAGCTGGAGCTGAGCTTTCAGAGCTTTTCCTAAAAGGAAGAAAAGCAGCATTGTAAGAGAAGGGAGGGGAAACAGCCAGAGAACGACAGGCTAACATTCCTCTCACCAGCTCCTGCACTGGAACCCACAGTGGCCTCCTTGAAGGAGCCCCTGAGCTGGGAGCACAGCTCAGCTCTTGCAGCATGGCACAGTGCAAGAGGTGGCAAAAAGGGGAGCTGAGAAGGGAAAGCAAGTTACCTTTCTGAAATTTGCCATCAGGGTTTCTTTAGCCACCAACACAAGCAACTCCATGCTACTCTSTCTGGACTCTCCAAATCTGCCTTTCAAGAGTAGAAACAGGGAAGTGCTGCTAGCACAGGCATTCCCTCTCAGCTCACCCTGCAGTGCACAGGAATGGCTGGGAGCAGAACAGGCTGGCACAGGACAAGCACTACCCAAAATCTGTGCCAGAGGGCCACTGCCTTGCTCAGTCCTCTGCAGGAGATGCAGAGTCAGTGTGCACCCTCAGACTGAGCCCATGACGTGTGACTGCTGCTGGAGCAGAAATAGCAGTAAGATGGTCAAGCCACCTGCCCCAAACAGGACAGCCACCATGTGCCCCAGCACCATCTCCCAAAGTTCCAGGGAGCCAGAAAACAGGAAGGAGCCAGGGAAGCCTCMCAGCCCTGCAGAAAACAGCAGGCACCACCCTGCCCTTGCCCCTTCCCCTGGCACTACAGCTGTGCCTCAGCAGAGCAAGGGGAAACCACAGAGCAGACCTCAGCTCACCTCCCTCACTGCCCCCCTCACACACAGCGTGGGAAATTGGAAACTCAAGTGCTTAGGSAGCCCAATCCATTTAGCTTTTATTCTCTCACTTGGTCTTAAGCCAAATTTTCTCTGGAAAACAGCACACTGACTGCAGCAACAGCTGGTAGAGGCACTGAGACAGGATGAGATACCAGACACTTATTAGTACCTAAAACCTGAGATGCCTTCTCCTCAGATAGCACAGACAAGCACAGAGCCTGCCTGCAGCTCAGCTGCCTGGCAAGTCCATTGGCTGAAACCACTTTCTCCAAAAAACATCAGGAGAAAACTCCAGCCACTTTTTCCATCCCAGCATTGTGGTAAAACTCCAACACGTTCTGCAAACACAGGGCAGGTATGCTGCTGCTCTGCAAGGTGTTTGTGCCCCTCAGCTGCAGGCAACCTCACAGCTCAGCTTCAGAGTCAAAATATTTCCTACCCAGTGTGAAGAGGACAGCCCATTCCACATCCCAAGCTGGTGGCTCAAGTATCTCACAGCCTGTATGGTACAGCCTGTCCAGGAGCTCCCACTGAGTCCTGGAACTCCAGCTCTGCCAGGGTCTTGCACAAAGCTCAAGGATATGGAGAGCAGAACTGTCCCACTTGAAACAGCTGGCAGAGCCCATGTCCCCAGGTGCCTCTTGCCAACACCCCTGCCAGACGAACTCACTGCCAAACATTCAACCCTGCRAYCCAGTGAGCTAAACCCGTTAGAAAAACACCACCTTTATTTACACAGAAGAGCACCCAGCAGGAGCCAGCCTCCCCCAGGCACACAAGCATGCACACAGAGCTSTCCCCTGCCTCCCAGGAGCACAGCTGCTCCCTCAGTGCTCTATCCTCACCAGCATGACGGTGACGTTGTCGGCCGAGCCGCGCTGCACTGCCTTGCTGGCCAGCCTGTTACAGGCTGCCTCGTACCGAGCGTCTGCTTCCAGCTTCCCTTCCCTCATCTGCATGTTCTTGTCCTGTGGGCACAGAGGAGTTGCACTGCTCCCAGCAAAGGCATTTTCCAAGYGTTGGGAAGCAGAACAAACACAGACAACCCCAGGGAGTAAGGGACAAACCCAGCCCCCAGCCGGCTGCCCTCCCCTCACCTCCAGGCAGGACACAATGAAGTTCACAGCTTCTTCTGGWGTAAAGACTTTGAAGAGGCCATCACATGCTATCAGAATGAACCTGCAAATCAATAGGAGATAGGTTCCAAGGCTGGATTTTTGGCTCCCCAGCCTGCAAATCCCTCCMATCTGTTTTATGAACATCCATGCTTGGATCCAAAGGGAAGATGCTGTAACAGCTCATCTGGAAATTCCTTGGGACCTACCATCCATGGCAATTCAAAATACAGGACTAAGAGCCAGGCAACCAATGTAAGACCTAGATCAGGACATCCTGGCTTTCCTACAACACTGCCAAGATCATTTATGATCCTGGTCAAATACTCCATTGTTTCTCTAAGAACTGCATCTTTCCTTTGAATCCTTTTCATTCATGTATTCTCCCTATGAAGCAGCTAATGCAAAAAAATAGAGAAACAAATCCCTCACGTATATCACTTTACATTTCTGCACTCCTGAGGTATGTGGCAATTTAAATATGCAAATTCAAAAGCAAAGCATGTGACACAGCTGTGATCAGAAAGCTCTGACACAAAATATTGCCACAGGCTGCAGAAGGCTGAGCAGATACAAAGCCCAAAGCAAGGACAGGATCCTCCCAAGGATGGGGAGAGCCTGCTGTGCATTCCCTGCCTGCACAGGGAATTGCATTAACCAGGAGCCCCAACCACGACACCAGGACAAGGAAAACTACTTCCAACCTACAGAAGTGGTCAGTGCCCACATGCCTCTGCAGACATCATTTCAGTGCCTGATACTCMAGAGTATCTTTAGAAATATTTTAGTGGATCACTTGATATGGAACYCTAATCCCAGCAAAAGCAGCAGTACTGGGTTACACTCTCACCTCTGAGTCTGCAGGGCCACACTGACATGAAAGCTCACTGCAATTTGTTGTTGCCAATCATATCATGGAAAAGTATCTCAAATCTTCAAATATCAGAGCTGAATGCAAAAGTATTTATGGGCACTACAGCTGCTAGAAACAMCTCTGGGACAGAATGGAGACCCAAGGACTCAACCCTTAACTAGCTGATGAACACTGGTTTGTGAACTTAATCAGAGCACAAAGGACATGCAAGGCTTGTGTATGCTATTGCTCTGAGGCTGGTTCCCCCAAGAGGAGTATCCTGGCAGAGCAGCAGCATTATCCACTGTTCTGATAAGGAACAGAAGCAGAGAGACAGCAGTAGGAGCATCCTCTGMTTGTGGGGGGATGAGTCTGAAGTGCCCTGGCTCTCCCAGCAGAGCTGGGACAGGCAGCCCCCAGCAGGGCACACGTTACCTGTCGTTGGCAGTGAGCTGGCAGCGTTTGATGTCTGGCACAGAGATGACACCACAGCGCTTGTACTGCCCRTCCCCGATGGAGCGCGACACCTCCAGCACCCCCAGCACTCTGCCATCCCTGCAGGGGACAGAAAACACTCAGAGCCCTGCCCAGGCTGTGCTCCACTGCACTGCCTGCTGGGGACACTTCCTGCATCATCTGCTTGGACAAACAGTGACCCACTTCCCCAGCAAGCACAAATCTTCCCTTCAAAGTCTCCTTCCCTTTCTGTGTGTTTGTGTGAAGCTCTGGGAAATGAGTGAGGGGGAGAAGGAAATGAAGTCAGGAGTTTTCTGCCACCCTGCCCTAACTCAAGCCCTGCTTAGCCCAGCAAACTGGGGCAGTAAGAGTTATATGTGAGCTGGACTCCCAGTGGCATAGTTTGAATAGAGATTATTTTTTGGCAAGATATCCAGCAAACTGGATATCCACTCTTCACTACAGGAGGGACAGAGTGGCAGAGGCAAGAGGTCTGAGTCAGCAGCCCCTGCTGTGTCCTGTCTGAGGACACCAACCCCTACAGCCTGGCTCAGCTGCAGGCAGCTCCCAGGAGTGAGAAACAGCTCCTGATTACTTGGCCTTTAATAACCACTGATTGCAGCAAGCAGTTCTGGGAAACCTGAATTACAACACCACTTAAGAAAGAGCTCTGGTTTGTTAAGCTTTTCTAATTARTCAAACTCCCTAGAGAACAGCTTCCCACATTTCACCTTAGAACAATCAAGCACCTTCTCCCCAAAAAGGCTCTTCTGTGCCCTCTGGGAATACCCAAAGCTCATTCATCTCATAGTCCACACAGTCTGACTTGAGATAAAAGCAAGACGCAAGGCACGTCACAGAGAAGAGACYTGACACTCACACATCTTGTGGTTTATCTCTTGGGCCCAAAATATTGAGTTGCAAGCAGTGGGAGAGGCTCCCAGGCAGGASCAGTTCTGAAAGGAGCTAACAGACACTGGGCCATCTCTTTGCCATRTGCCAAGAGAGATCAGTGCTAAAAGCAGCAGCCTGTGCTCCCCAGAGATAAGRGGAACAAAGAGCTCCAGGCACAGCAGCAGAACAGAACTGAGCCCACCCCTCTCCACCCTGGCTGAATTTTGCCTCCACAGGCAGGAAGATACTTCACCTGCACTGAGCCCTCTCTTTGTGAAGATGCCACTAAATCAAGAAACAGCCTTCAAAGAAGAGAGTACCTAGCCATGGAAATAAGACTCAGCTCTTGTGTTTGGCACCAGCTCCCCAAACAGCCATGAACTCCATTTTGCACATTGGAACATTGAGATGATCATTTTGGCTCCAGAAAACTCCCTCCTAATGCAGAGAGCCTCAGTGCATCAGCTAACCCCAGGGAAGCAACACCAAGTGACACTGAAGGCTTTTGGTGCTCTCTCCAACCATGCCCTGTCACAGGACAAGGAGAGGAATCATGCTGCAAGGAAATTACTTCTGTTCACCATCATAGTGTGCAGAGAGCAGTCACTTCTTCAACAATCCAGTCCAGCTCTGTAGGTCCAAATCCAAGCYTGCCTGTGCTGGTATCCCACTGCCAGGCTTTCCCATGGGTCCTGCCTTGGCCATCCTGAGGCTCTGGGAACCATCARCAACTCCAGTAACTGAATCCTTGCAGGCCTCAGGCACCACTCACAGGCAGATTCTCCCAACTAGGATGTACACTGGGCTCAGGAGCCTTCAAAGCCTCAGTGCTCAGGCCCAGAATCAGGCCAGGGTTTGGATGAGCTCATTCCCAGCCCAGGCACTCACCTGACGTTGCCCCCAGCCTTCTGGATGCGCATGCGCTCCTCGTACTGCGTGGGGTTGTGCTCCTTGCTGAGGCTCAGCGCCGAGTGCTTCTGGCTCTCCTCRTTGTAACGGCACAGAATGGCCTGTGCTGACAGAACAGCTCCATCAAACAACAGCACCACTGCAGCTACAACCTCCTGAGAGAGCCCCAGACTGCAGGGAATGGTCCTACACCAGGCCAAGGGCTCATTCCTAGCAGGTCAGAACTTTTATCACTGATCTGGATGCAAGAGCTGAATGCACCATTGCCAAGTTTGCTGATGATACCAAATTGGGAGTGCTGTGGAGACTCTGGGGGGACCAGAGGCCTTGCAGAGGGATCTGCACAGAGGCACCACTGGGCAGTGCCAGTGGCACAGGATTACCAGGCCCMCGTGCTGGATTCTGCCCCCAGGGTGGAGCAGTGCTGAGCACCAGTGTAGGCTGGTGAGGAGTGGCTGGGAGCACCCTGCTGGCAGGGCTGGGGGTGCTGTGGGCAGCAGCTCAGCAGGAACCATCCCAGGAGGGCAGGTGGCATCCTGGGGACACACAACAGCGTGGCCAGGGGTCAGGAGAGGGGATGGGCTGGCTGTGCCCAGCACTGGGGCAGCCTCACCCAGAGCTCCAGCGTTGGAGATGGTGGGAAGGAGCTGGAGTGTGGCCAGGAGAGGAGAACCACGCTGCTGCTGGGGCTAGGAGGAGGCCCTGGCAGGAGGCTGAGGGCTCTGGGTTTGCCTGGTTTGGAGAGAGGAGGCTGAAGGACAACCTTATCCCTCTCTGCAGCTTCCTGAGGAGGGAGCATGGAGAGGGAAGTGCTGATCCCATGGGAATGCTGATCTCAAAGCAGCGCCAGGGGAGGTTCAGGCTGGACATTAGAAAGTGTTACTTTATAGAGCATATCATCAAATACTGCAGCAGGCTTCCTGGAGAGGTGGTTGATGCCCCAGACTGTCAGTGTTTAAGAGGCATTTGAGCAATGGTGTAGCTTTAGGGCAGCCCTGAACTGGTCAATGCAGTTGGACCAGATGATTGTCCTAAGTTCCTTCCAACTGAAATATTCCAATATTCTCTTCTTGACACTGTGAGTTATTTAGCACCATCAAGAGCGAGCTTTCACACACCACTGTTTTACACTGTGGGAGACAACACAGAAGTACCCTGTACCCACCCAAAACAAGAGGCTTTGTAGGAACAGCTGAGTAGCTCATGACAATCCAGACATCCCAAACAAAGCAAGCACAAAGCTGTGGGCAGAATTAAGATGCCATCAGTGGCCTCTCTCTCATTCTGCTTACCCGGCTGTCCCCGAGGTTGGCTATGTAGAGAATATTGTCAACAGCTAARACACAAGTAGCTGTGGAGCCATCCTTCCATGCTGGCTTCCTGAAGGGAGCAAAAATGACATTACTAAAGGGGAAAAACAACTTAAGAAGTTCCAGAGTGATCCTGGGGACTCAAAGAAGCATCCTGTGCCAACACAAGTAGCACAAGCCCACAGCAGCTGCCTGCTAGCAGCACAGCTTGGTGATAAACTGGACAAGGACAGAGGAACTACTCAGACTACAGATTTCAGAATGCACAGCCAATGCCCAGCTGGTGTAAATACTGCCAACCACAGCTCCCACACCAACTCTCCTCACACTCAGCTCCCAGGAACCTTCTATGTGAGCAGAACAGGCTCAGCTCTGATGGCTGCCCAAAAGCAGGAGCATCATGAGCAAACACCCCACATTCCTCCTTGGGAAGCTGCTTCTTTGCAGCCAAAGGGAGGCACAGCCAACTCTGCAGCAGAAATGCCTTCTTTATTTTTACATTTCCCCTCCTTTTTTCACAGGATCCTTCCCCCACCTCAGCAGCACCTCCTCCACAGCTCACTCTCCTCCTATTTCACTTCCTGTAGTTAAGCTTTTATCTCTAGAGCTCTAGGTAAAATGAGAAGCATTTCTTAGATTACAGCTGACAGACTAGTCCTGGCCACAAAAAAGCCTGGCTATGATACCATTCCTTACTGAAACTAGCTTTGAGAGACTAACTTCTGGACATATTTCACCCAGTTTTTCCTCACTTTGAAGGTGTGGCTGAATGAACATGATTMATTYCATCATCARTACAGCCATTGCTAGCAATCCTTTGCCAGAAGTCATGTTTCTGACCAGAGGCTGGTTTGAGAAAGACACTACTGTGACACACTCAAGAAAGCATCTTCCTTTTGCCTGGTCAAACTTGTTCTGATTAGGCTTAAGAGACTGAGCCAGTTTGTAATTTACCTAAAACTGAAAATTTTCAGGGAATTGAGGAGTCAAATGCATTAACAGTCTCTCCATCTGTGACAAAGGAAATAAACTGTGAAATAACAACATAAAATCCCAAACCAAATGTGTGTRAATGATTGGTATCAAAGTGACTGCATTTGAAATGCAATCTACATCTTCCCTAGTCCCCACAGCTGGTGTCASTTCAGCAGAGACTGAGAGGAGGGCAGGGTGCTTGGCACTCCACACCCAGCAGCAAGGCAGGCTGGCATCTACCCCACAGAGGGACAGTCTTCACCAAAACCTCTGTTTTCTAAAGACCTGAAGAAATCAAGATTTAAATTTWCATTGGGAGATGGAGGTCTTTCCACACAGGGCATTAAAAGCTGCCTCAGGGATGTGTTCCAGCCTGGCAAGCACAGCTCTAAAGAAAGCTTAGTGGCCT
The DNA here is from genome assembly GCA_902810485.1 of Alauda arvensis. Lineage (NCBI taxonomy): Eukaryota > Metazoa > Chordata > Aves > Passeriformes > Alaudidae > Alauda > Alauda arvensis. The sequence goes on along the minus strand of CADDXX010000364.1, from coordinate 444,554 downwards.
CTACAGATCCCCTCCTGCCACCAACAGAGAGATCCCATCTCAGGCAGCATGGGACAAGTCCCTTCAGCAACATGGCAAGTCCTTAAAAAGAAGGCAAATAAGATGCCCTGATAAGGACAGAGCTGGTCCTTGGACCTGTTTTGCTCCTTCCCTCATGAGGAACATGTATTTTAGTCTAAGGGATCCTACAGACTGCTCACCATAGAGTAAGACCAGAGCATGCCATGACCCAGTTGTAGCAAGCACTCAGCTGGCACAGGGGAGCTGTGGGGAGTTCTGCCAAAGCACAGGCAGGACACAAGGAAGGTTTCCTCTGCCCTGCTCACAGCTCACACCTCAGAGATGCACTAAGAAACACAAATGAACAGGAAGCATTTGCACTTACTGGCTGGATGCCTGCTTTAGAAACTCTTCATCTGTGTGTTTGAAGGTGTCCAAAAGGCATCTCTTCACAGTTTTCTCCACACTGGCTACCTCACCTGTCASAGAAAACAGCAACTAAGCTCCAAGTAAAACACATCTGATCTATCCTAGTCTTTTTGCTCACCCAACATTCAGTGAGGCAGTGCATCTCCTGGACTCTGCAGAGCAGCGGGGGCACATCCTGGGCTTACCCTACCCTAGAAATCTATGCAGCAGTGTATGTGGAGAGTTTATGACAAACCTCTCCACCACACAGGAGTATTTTCACACTTGATGYGGCACTGCCAAAACTGGCAACAGGCACATCTCACACTTGTTTAGCAAGTCCCAACTGGCTGCTGTCACCCTTGTGCCAAAAAGGCTTCCAGCCCTCTTCCCCAGGAGACACACAAGTGTTGATAGCCCTCTGTGGGTTTGCAAGGGATGGGTACTGTAGGACTACACCCAAACAGACCAGCTTCCCTTTTCCACTGCCAAGGCAGAAAAGGTGATGGTTGTCCTACAGCCCTTATTCCACTCCTCTCACCTTTTGGAAATTACAGCCCTTATTCCACTCCTCTCACCTTTTGGAAATTACAGCCCTTATTCCACTCCTCTCACCTTTTGGAAATTTCTTAATCAGGTTTTGGTGCAGATTCTGTGCTGCAAATTTTGAGGCTCGGACTCCCCCGTGGCCATCAAAAACAGCGAAGTAGGAGACACGTGTGCTGTGAGGGAACACAGAGAGCAGGAAAGGCCAAGCAAGGCCATTAGCCAGGGAATGGGACCCAGTTCATCCCTCTCTGTAACACCCTGCCCTGTGCCAGCCTGAAGGAAAATCCTGCACTCCAGGGCACAAAAGGCAGCAGGTCTCTGAGCTCATACATTCAGCAGTTACAYGGTTTATGTGTTCCAGCACTGAGCTGAGAACTTTCTTGTAATTTCCACTCCTCAAGAAAATGAAGGGTTAAAGGGTTTACAGACCTCAACYTGGCATAAAAGCAGATAAACACTTTACCTCAAGGACACTACAAGTSTCCAGCATTCAGACATCAGTCTAGCCAATCCTACAGTACCTGCCATGCCTAAGCTTGTTCCAACTATGCTACAGAAAAAAACTTGGACCTCTCAGAATACAAATCTCTTGGGACAGTATTAGTTCAGAAGCTAAATCCGGTATCAGGGTGATGCTTGAGAACATTCTTTTAATTTTACATACCCACTTACATTTGGGTAATAAAGGATYAACAACTAGAGTTATTAGGCCCTCATGGTCTTTGTAAAGTCAGTGACTGAAGCCACTAAGCAGCCTCAAAGGGAGGTTTCTGTACACACCAGCCCTGTGAATTGCCTGGGTACAGAGGTAGCTGATGATTCACCCCAGAGCTCCCAATAACAAGCCCAAACCATGCACCAAGACAGGCAGACAAGAGCATCAGCTGTCCAAAGCAAAAAGGATCCKCTCATGATTGAAGCAAGCTGGAGCTCCCTCACCCCCAGGATGGCAGTTCTGGCAGCTGGGCACACTTACATTTGGGAGGGCAGAGGCTGGCACTCCTGGGTGATGTCGTTTAAGATGACATGTGCATCCTGCATGTCTTCTCTCTCACCTTTCCTCTCTGCCACATAACCCTTCAGCCCAAGAATGCCCACTGATCCTAAAGAGGAACAAAGCAGATGCATGCAAATCAAACTCCTCTGTATTTTCAGCTCAGGCTGAACACCAGTCAGTTCTCAGCTTTCASAGCCCTGTCCTGGCAGTGCAGCCCTYGTTCTGCAACAGAACATCTGGCATCTGCTGCTAAACAGGACATGTCTATCTTGTAATAAGGGTTTCTTTGTGTCCCCAAGATCAGCAGCTCTAAAAGCAGCCTGCCCTCATTTCAGCAGGCAGCTGTACCCAAGCAGGACTGCTGGGCATAGGACAGGACTCTTACAAACAGGGGCAGGGTGGGCAGGGCAAGCACGTGGCACTGAACCTGCAGATGAAGTAAAGCACAGCTTTACAGAGTGCACTAAGGACAGAAATCCAAGCCTGATGTTCCCAGGACATGTCCTTTCCTTTGCAGTCCTGAACACATCTCACTCCCAAAGCTGCAACACAGCACACAGGCACTGAAGCCAAAGGCCCTGTATGTACCAAGCCTGTCTCCCCCTCTCTGGCATCCTCAGCAGAGAGATTCCTGGATGTGCCCAAAGATGTGGATCCAGCCTTACAGAGGTTCCACACCCAATCCCCCTCTTGGCAGCACAAGCACTTCTCCTGCCAGTGCTGAGSAGCCTGCTGCTTCAGCAGGGACAGCAAAAAGGCCCAGCTGAAGGAGGCAGATAGAGCCAGGAAGCTCAAGGAGCTCCCACAGACCCCTGCAGCAGTTTGYTTCCTCCAAGAGGCTGACAAGGCAAGCAGACTGAAGAACCAAAGCTTAGCTTTGTTCTGGACTTACTCAGCCCAACGCCAAAAGTACAAATTGAGTACATTTGTTTTCAAACTGTCTGAAAACCTTTACAAACTTTCTTTTCCACAAGTTCTTCCCTGCCATTCTTCTCTTCCTCCTCCTCCAAGGACTTTCTCTTCTGCCCTTTCTCTTGGCTCCCTGCTGATGACACTGGCTTAGTAGCACTGGAGGCTGAAAGAAAACAAAAATGCAGGTGGCTCAAGGCTTCCAGGACTGTTTTACTTGCATAAATTCAGCAGCAAGTCCTTTTATACCAAAGCACACTCAGGAGTGCAGGCTCACACACACAGCATTAAGCAACCACAGTTATTACTGAACAACCCACAGGTTTAATTCCTTAGCTAGCAGGCTTTTTTTTTTCTTTTTTTTCCCAGTTAATTGCTCAGGAAGTTAATGTTACAGGCTGGAACATTTCCAAAACATTATTATTATTTTCCTCTAGGATCTCTGCCCACAACAATGCAAAGAAACTTGTTTTATTACTCTGAATGTGCATACTGTTTTGAGGGTTCAGAAGAAGGCTACAAATTAAAGYTAGCAAGCAAAACCTGATGTCAGAACTCTGCCTTTGACCTTCTGGAGATTGAGGTAATTCACTATACTCCTATGGGTATAGTGAATTATCTCAGCTCCTCCCAGCACATGGCTGCATGCAGAAAGCCTTGCCAGAGCAGCAGCCTGGCTTTGAAGGCATCTTCAGCAAGGAACAAGGAGGCAGCCTATGCCTACAGCAGGAAAGCAGCCAGGGCAGTGGCTGCACCAGGCCACTTTCCTTCCCAAAGCAGGGAGCTTTCAGAGAATGAGGGTCCCCAAAAGACAGGAATGTGCTTCTGGGAACAGGCCTAATTTTTAAGATTCAGAATCCCGATTTAAACAACTGGGGCACAAGTGTCAGCCAGTCTAGACTGGAGAAATGAGCACCAGGTGAACTTGCCATGGGTGCAACACAACAGGCTGCACTGTGGGCTCTTCCCAGARAGGGGTGGCTCAGCAGAGGCTGTGGAGGGACACAGCTCCTTACCTGGGTCACTGCTGCTGGCTGGTGGCAGGCCATCAAAGAGCAAAGAGCCTTCTTTTCCTGAAGCACAAGAAGACAAAAATAACTAAATACCTTTGTTCCTTTCAGGGAATAMTGTTTTGCCTATGTTTTTCCTTTCAGGGAATAATGCTTTGCCTGTATCTCTCCCAAGGTGAAGAAATTATGTCAATTTACCACAGAGAGTCAAATTTCTACTTCTGTTACCAGTCTGGCAAATCCAGGCTTGGCATTTTAAGGGAACATTTTTATGGAATATTTTATGGAAAATATGTGGAACATCTACAACACCCTGGTTATAAAAAACCCAAATAGGATGCAGCTGTTAACCCTGCTGTCTTTATTCTGTCTAACAAAGAACAGGGTTTACACAYATTTCCTCTGAAAGAGATGCTGATGCAGAAAACACAGAAAAGCAAACGAATGGCAGGAACAGAGCASCCATACCTGAGTCAGCACTGCTGGATGGTGGGAGATCATCGAACAGCACAGGCCCTTTATGGGCATCTTTCCCTGCAAGGCACCAGGGCACAGTAAAGAACCAGTGGAGGCACTCCTGGGGGGAACTGTTCTCAAAGGACTGTCCCCAAGCCAGCACACRTGTGGTGAACCAGGAGAGCCTTACTTCCACCTCGAATTTTAGCAGCCGTCACACAAGCAAAATAAGCACCTGCCTGGAGCTGGGTGAACATTTGTCTTGAAAACAGATTTTTTTTGTTTATTTGCTAGCAATCCACTAAGCTCGCATTAACATCCCTCAGCAGCACAGTGAGGGGAAAGGTCTGAACAGCAGRGAACTGCAGTTCATCCAGAACATGCAAAAACACCGTCTGAACTGCAGCGGAGCGAGTCCCAGAGGAAAAGAAAACCACAAACCCCACCAAACCCGGCAATTTCTCCAGCGATTTTGAACCCGTCCCCTCACCCTCCCCCTGGCCCCTCACGCTCCCTGTGGCGGCGGCCCGGCCGTGCGCGGAGCCACGCTGCCCACGGCCGAGCCGCAGCAGGCCCGGCGAGGCCCGCAGCCCGCCAGGTGAGGCCGCGGGCCGGGGCCGGGCAGGCCCGARGGACAGCGCGGAGCCGAGCGGGTGGCGGCCTCACCCGCGGCGGCGCCGGGCTCGGGCAGGTCCCCGAACAGATCCATCGCCGCCGCTCGCTCCCGCCCGCCCCGCGCCGGCCCAATCCGCACCCGCGGCGGGCCGGAAATGGCCCCGCGCCCCGCCGGCGGCGGAAGCGCTGCGCTGGCCCCGCCCACACCGACACGTGCCCCGCTCCTCCACCAATCGCGAGCGGGGTGGCGCTGTCAGTCAGTGCCATCGCCCCGCCCCCGCCCCGCTGCGYTGAGCAGAGCCGCGAGGGGGCGCTCGCTCAGCGGCGGTGGGTCCTGCCCGCCCTCAGCGCCCCTCTCGCCACCCGGCCGCTGCCACCCCGCCAGCCGCAGAGAGGGCGCTCAGCACACGGGAATTTGCGTTAAATGCGACATTTATTTCAGAACCGAACAAGCCTCACGTGCGCACGGACGGCCAGGACCCGCAGTACTGCCCCCCTGGCACCCGGCAGGGAAGCGGAGAGCGGGCAGTGCGGCCTCTCTCCTCCTCTGGCCGCAGCCTGCCCGCCGGAGCCCGCCTGCCTTCCGTGCCACCCGCTGCCCTGTGGAATTTCCCTTCCGGCTGGGCTTATTGTCGTGCTTGAACCTCCGGTTTGCATCCCTTGCCGAGGGGAGGGGTGCCAGGGCCGTGACGAGGAGCGCGGTGCTGCTCAGAGCGCTGCTGGTAAGGTGGCAAGTGGCCCGTGTGCCGCATCCAGCGGGCAGCTCTGCTCCCTCGGCTCCGACCTCCAGCCGAGCCGTCTGCTCTGCAGGTTTGCTGGCCTCAGGCATGGCTCGGCTCTGGCTGGAGGATGCCCTTCAGCTGCCTGCGTCTTGTCTGTGGCACAGGCAGCACCACRGAGCCCTGGCCGGTGAACCTGTGTCTGGTCCCTGACAGACACTGGTCCTGTCTCTGCCAGAAGCTGCCTCCATTCTGGAAGAGCCTCCTCTCAGGTACCCCCTGTTTCTCCACCCTCAGCCCCTTACACTGAAATTTGGGATGGTACCAACTAGTCCTTGCTTAGAGCAGGGGAGACTGGGCCCCTGCATTGCCCCAGCTCAGCCTCTCTGTGCCTCCAGGCTGGCACCTCTTCTTACAGAAAGGGTACAAGTTGGCCTCCAGATCTAAAAAGGCTCACAGAGAGGAAAACAGGCCAGTTTGCTGGAGAGTTCRTCCTGGGCAGGGGAACTGGGCTGAGAGGAACAGCCCCACTGCAGATTTGGGCTGTAGTAATGGGGTAGGATGCCCAAGGAGCTATGGCGAGGCCAGGCAGAACCAGCATGTGCTCAAGAAGAATCCCCAAACTTTCTGTCACCTGAAACCCAAGCTAAAGGGTGCCTGATATGCAGCAAGGGGGCCAGTGCAAGCCTCTACTGTGCCGTGTCCCTGCCTATCCGTGCCCCCCACAACACGAGTATAACAAGAAGACAGCACCACGTCCCACACACACACACACACACACACACGCACACACACCCCACAGACAGTGCAGGGAGGTGTGGCAGAGCCAAGGCGCAGCCGTGCTGGACAAGAGACAGCAGAGCTGGGGGAGTGCCCGGGAGATGCATGGAGGAAGATGCTCAGCTTCCAACACGGAGCTGTGCCAGATGCTGCTGGCCACTTGGGAAGCCCTGAAGAAAAACATCTAACCATGGGTGAGAGATGGGAGAAGAGAGAGAGCTGCTGCTGAAGAAGGTGGGAAGCAGTGATGGCTGGAGGGGAAGGTCTTTTCAGCAAAAACACCTCCKATGCAGGAAGCCCCCAGATTTACATGCTGATGAAGGCAGGGTGGAGGGAGGTGTGTGCTCATTTCTGCAGCAGAGGAAGAGTGAGAAAACACCAGCTATAACAGAAAAAAGAAGCTCCATCCCCACCCTGACACCCTTTGATCTGCTTTGAGTCTGTCATCCTGCAGGGAGAAGAAGGGATGTGGCAAGCCCTTTTGGGAAAGGGCAAGGAGGATCCTGTAGGGTGGGATGGTCATTCCTAGTTGTGGCTCCTGGGGAATTTTCCCATTCCAGCTGAACCTCCACACTCCCTGCAGGGTTGGGATCCTTGGTATCCTGCCCTAAGAGAGGAAAATCCCTTYTGATGAGACACCTGGGAGTCCCAGGCTGGGATAGTGGAGGTGGCCCAAGTGCTTTTGGTTGGAAGGGGTAGCCCAGCATGGGGAGACAGACAGAGCCATACCCAGAGCTCTCCATCTCCCTCCAGCAGGATCAAGCTCCAAAGTGCAGTGACCCATCTGCAGGGACATGGGTGCCCTGGCCAGCTGAGACTGTGGGCTCCTCTCTTCCAGAGGTAGATGGGACAGGTAGGAATTGCCTTCTTTGGGAAGACATGGTGGGCTGTCTGGCCACTGCTCAGGGGAAAAGTAGTTTAAGCTGTAGGGGAAGGCAAAGCAAATAGGTGGGGAAGGGCACAGAATGAGAGTGAGAGCTGCACTGCTGCCAGGCACAAGCCAGGGATGTCCCGGGGAAGGCATCTCTGGAACCCCAGCCCACCACCAAGGCTCTCCCCTGCCTGGGGGAGGCATTGGCTGGGGGCCAGGACTCAACTTAGGGGATTTTTGTGATGTAAATAGAAATAAATACTTTATAAATATAATCTTAAAGTACTGACACCTGATCTTACTCTGCTGTCTCTTGCAGAAACACCGGTAAATTAGGGAAACCCCACATCTAAATTACCACTTTCCCTTCGCCTGAGGGCAATTCCTCCTGCTCTCCCAGCTCTGAGCTTTACTGCATTCCCATCTCTCTAGATCAAAGACCAGCTTCTAGCCAAAACCACCCTTCTCACTCCCTCCCCTCTGACAGGGACCTTTTTTTTTGGAGCGTTAGATGGTGTGATATGAAGGTCACCCATGGAGGGACAGGCAGAAGATGGCACGTGCACAAGGAATCCTGCCCAGGCGGGTCCAGGCTGTTGCAGCTACAAACAGAAGTGAGTTTCCCCTGTGAAGCTGTGAATCAAGACAGATCCTTCCATGGAGTAGAGAGCTGGGGCAGCAGATGGTGTGAAAGATCAGATATTAACATGGGGAGTCTTCAGACAGAATCAGCTATCTTGATCCTGTTGGCAGACGGATGAAGTGGAGGGTGTTTTTCAGGTTAGATTCTCATCTGGGCTGTTCTCCTTCTGGATAGCTTGGATCTGAKTTGGAAAACAAGGGACAAAAGGTGTTAAGGTATGTGGACAAGGAGAGGTGTGGACTCCCAGGTTCAGTGTCCTACTTCCAGGCTGACACTTGAATCCAGACAGCTAGAGGGACACAGAGTTAGTCTCTTTAGCCAGAGCACACAGATTTCTGTGCCTTTATTCCTATTCCCCTAGTCCTGCCACTTGAGGTGATCTCAGGAACTCTGTGAGATGGTCTTGTTGAGGAATGAAAACGTTGGGTGCAGGTAGCTTGGTGTGCAGCTGCGGTTTGAGCTGCAGGGGTGGGGGCCTGAGGCAGGAGTCTGTGAAGTGCCGATCGTTTGCATAACAAAGGGGACAGGGACCTGCGGCACAGCCAGGTGAAGGACACTCTGGAGAGTGCCCTTAGAYTGAGAGGGTATAAAGAGGGCTTCCTTTGTTCAGGGTCCTTTCTCAGAGGCACCAGCTCCTGCTGTTATTTTGTTATTGCACCACGTTAAAGTTATTTTAAGGATCGAGATGTCTGAGGCTCTGCTATGGGAAGCCTGTGACTGAGCCATTTAGGAAACCTTGTCTGAGCGTGTGTGTGGTGAGTGTAGGAAGCCAAGCAAGGCCCCTGTCGGCTCACTGGAACCACCTGCTGCAAAGGRGCCTCACTCCCAGCTCAGGTGGTGCGTGTGGGACTCCCAGAGTGGCTCCTGGATGGTCAGACAGAAAAGTTTCCTTAACAGTCTCAAAACCTCTGTGGGATGGTCTCAAGAACAGTGACAGGCCAGTGCCCCTGCCACCAGGCATGGATGTTGCTTTGAGCTCAGCACAACACCACCTCYGTACCAGCTGGAATCCGGCCCTAGACTGAAGCATTTAAATGTGGATGAGMTGAATTGAAAACTAATATGGTCCAAGTTTTGCCAGCTGAAAGCCTGTCCAGGCACAGCTCTGCACAAGAGATGCTCCCCACGCCTGGCTGGGGGCTRTGGCAGGGAGAGCACTGGGAGCCTGCAGCCCCCCCAGCAATGGCTTCTCTGCATCCCCCYTCCCCCAGCTGCCCCTTTACCTTATGGATCCAGCCAGGAGAGGGTTGAAAGCATAGAGCCAGTCGTGCATGTCTTTGTCACTGCTTGCCTGCAGCAGGATGCCTCGGTGCTCTGTGCACACCGCAAACGTGTTCGGGGTCTGCGAGGGGAGAGCCAGAGCTTAGTCCTTTGCTCAGTGGGGTGTGCAGAGAGGGGCTGGCTCCCAGTGCCCTACCTTGAGCATGGCCTGCTGGTCCTCACTGTACTCCACCTGGGCCTTGGAGAGGTTGAGGATGGCCCTCTCGACCGCATCCTTGTCCGAGTTGTAGATGTAGACATACGGACGCCGGACCACCACAAAGCGCTTCACCCATCCATTGGTGTGAGGCTCCAGGAAGTGCAGGTAGCCCTTTTTGGAGACGATGGGACTGCAGAAAGGATCGAGATAAGGGGTAGGATATGGATCATGAGGAGGTGGCAGTGGAAGGGCATGGAGCCCCTGCCCATAGGGGCTCCCCTTGCTGGCTGCCCCACTTGCTCCTACCTGACTCTAATCTCCTGGATGTCAGGCACCAGCAACCGCTGGGGCTCCTTCTCCTCCTCAGGCCGGCGGGCTGGGGACTTCTTCTGCTCTCCTTCTAGCACAGGCTCCAGATCGGGGCTCTCTGCCCTGGAGGAAACCTGGGGGGGTCTGGGGAAGGAGGAGAGGATAGAATAYAGGAAGAGTGATAGCTAGGGAACATACATAGACCAGGACTGTGTCCCAGTGATACAGCTGCTCTGCTTGGGATATGTCACKAGAACCTCCCAGCCATCTTCTTACCTGACCTCCATGCCATTGTAACATCCTTCCACCAGTGATGGGCAGGTTGAGGAGGGGGTGAGAGTGGTRACCCCAAGAGCTGGCATGGAAGGGTCTCTCATCAAGGTCACAGACATTTCAGACAGCTGTGGAGTAATGGAAGTGTAAACTAGAGTTTCTGCACAAAGCACATGCAAAGGAGCAGGATCCTGCTCAGAAAGGGAGAGGCAGGACCCCTGGCTGGCAGGGTCCTCTCCTGGCACAGTCCTGAGAGCCACCAGTTCTGGGAAAAACCAGAGCAAGCAGGGGGAGCAGACACCCTAGAGGAGGCATGACTTGTGCCACAGTGCCCATCTGACCCCCACCCCACTGTTCCCCTGCCAGCCACACATCCCTCCTTGGCCCCACAGCCCAGCAGAGCCTGGGGCAGCAGCAGTACCTTGCTCTCRCTGGCACTAATGCAGACGTGGCTGTGGCTGTACTCCCTGTTGAAGGTGTGCGTGAGCAGGCGCAAGCACTGCAGAGAGAGGAGGAGGACAGTGGGACACGAGGCACATCCCACCTCCCACTCTTCTTGGGCTTTCTCCCGCCACAGTCCCCAGCCCCTCTGTGAAGCCACTTCCTGGCTTCATCCCTGCAAGCTGGGTTTGCTGCAGGATGCTACCTTCACAGCCAGCTCCTTCTGCCTCTCGCTGGGGGTCTCAGGGGGAGAGGTGCGGCCTTCATGTGCCCCGTCAGCAGAGAGTGGGGAGGAGATGCAGGAGGTGCTCCGGGACTCAGAATCCTCGCTGGAGCAGGGGGACAGGGTCTCCATGCCCAGGCGCTGGGTCGTCTCCAGCTTCTCACGCAGTAACAGGTAGTGTCTTGTCTTCTCCACCTGGGCACAGGCACCCAGGCTCAGGGGTGGCCCTTTYCCCCATACCCAGGCCCCCTTAACCCCATTTACTCCTTAGCTTTGGATCTGCTGGGACTTGGCTAGCAGCGATGCACAGGAGTACTGGCAGCACAGCCCCATTCCTGCCTCCTCCCACAACCAAGATTGCTGTGCCATCCAGGGTGGGGAATCCTCCCAGCACCAGTGGAGCTGTGAATGGCATTGTTTCAGCCCATTTCTAGCCCAGAYTCTCACTTCTTGCAGAAGGCTGAGTTTCTCCAGCTCCCACTGATGGTCAAGGATGAGGCTGTCACTGCGGGGCCGCCAGCCAGCCAGGTTCTCCTCTCCCCGRACATAGGCTACAGAGGTGTCCAGCACACGCCGGCGCCTTCTCTGCATGCCTGTGGGCACAGACACACAGCTGGGGGGACAGACACACAGCCCCTAGCCCAAAGGCCTGGCTGTGCCTCCCTACTCCAGCTGAATACCTGGGCAGAGGCGTGGCACCCACCTGGGCTGCCGGCATCAGCCACGCGGCAGAGGCTGAGCTCGTAGACTCCTGTCACGCGGTTGCTGTGAGCAAAGAGAGATGAAGCATTACTGGCTTTGTCCCATCCTCACACCCCAGTTTTTTTAGCCAGGCTGCTGGGATGCCCTAGAAAAGCTCTAGTCCCTAGGTGATGGCTCTCCTGTCCCCAACAGGAGCATCCTGGTACCTCTCAGAAGCCCGCAGGCTGCCGCTGCCAAAAAGATTGCGGATGGAGCGTGAGGCAGGAAGTTTGGCATCCCGGGAGTAGAAAACCATGCAGAAGTCTTTGGTGATGACGGCGGGCTGAGTGCAGTTCTCCATCTGCAGTAGGGCAGAGGGAGGCATCAGGGTGCTGCAGGGTGGCAGCCCAGCAGGTCTCTCCCACCCCTGTGCCCAGCAGGTTCCAGTCCTGGGGTCCCTCATGGCCCCCAAGCACCAAGTTGAACCCTGCACCCCATAAGCACTGGCTAAGRAAGGCCTCACGCTGGCTGCACCCCAAGAGCAGGGGAAATACCAGACTTTGTTGATGTATAGTGACCCCAACCAAGATCCTTGCCTCGATGTAAGCTGACAGGGTGATGTAGATCTTCTCCCGATAAGGGGTAACACGGTTGAGCAGCAGTGARTTGTGCATGGAGCTATCCCACGCCGCCTCAAACTGGTAGAAAGTCCTGCCAAAAAAAAACCAGCAGGGCCAGTAAAACAACCTCCCTGGAACCCCTGGCAGGCGAGCAAGGAGATGTCATTGTCCCCCCCACAGCGCTGCAGCAGGCCTGCAAGGACACACAGACATACATGCGCAGTGGGGACAGATGGGGACAGCCACTCCAGAGGACACAGGCTCAAGGCAAAGGGCACAAGGCATGGTGGGAAGAGGACACGGCACCCTTGAAATGGCCAATGGACCGGGGTTTTGGGGAGGGGGGACYGCGGGAGGAGTGGGGGGCTCAGATGGGCTGCAGGCAAGGCAGAGCAGGCTGGGAAGGCAGAGGGCAAAGGAGGGTTCATGCTCCACCCCTGTGTTCAGAGCGGGGGTTGCCACCCCCAGTGCAACCAGGCCAGTCCCCACCATCCAGCCTGGGGCACAGCACCTCCCAGTCCCTGCCAGGAGAGGCTGCTGCCATTTGGGTGATGATGGCCAGAAGGTAAAGGAGGAGGATGCTCAGCACTGGGGGTGAGCTGCCAGCCCACCTCTGGGGAGCACAGCCCCCCCACCAGCCAGGTTCCCTTCCCCAGGATTGCCCCAGTCTGCCAGCCCTGGGCCCCAGTGAGAAGCTGGGGACCATGATTTGGTGGCTGGCCCCTGTCAGGCTGTCTCCCCTGGCTCTTGCTCTACCCTCATTGCCAGCCCCATTCCCACTCTGCTGCCTCAGGCCCCTTTGCTGTGTTTATGGAACATGGCTCCCAAGCTGGGAGAAGGAGCAGGGGACACCTGGTCCCACTCACCCATGCCTACAGGATCCCAGAGAGGATGGCACAGCTCACCCAGATCAAGAGTGGCAGCTGCCCTCCTTGGGTTGAGCAACCGAGTGTGAGGAAGGTGGCTCTGGTGAGAGAGCGTGTGGGATCCCATTTCACCCCCAGCACCACTCCTGGGCTCCCTCCCAGGTCAGCCCTGACTTTAGGGTACACCCACTCCCCAAAACTGCCCAGGGCTGCTGTGGCCCCGGCTCCTGCCTGAGCATCCTCAGGAGGCTGTGGTTCAGCCACATCTCAATGAGAAACTTCAGCACGTCCCTGAAGCAGCATCCAGGTGGCTGAGGAGCAATTTTAACAAGAGCCAGGGCAGCCAGCGGGAGTAGGGAGAGGTTCTAGACTGCAACTTCCCCCATGTTGGAAGAAGAGGGAGAGTGACCCTTTCAAAAGGTGTATAAAATACATAACCCCACTGGCGTGAGACACAGCCAAGGCCAAGGATTGCTTTGCAGACACAGGTTGATTAAGAAAAGAGCGCTCCCCAAGGAGGAGGAGGAGAAGAGGAGCYTCAGGGGAGGGGAGAAAGAGCAAAAAGCAAAGGGGGGAGGCAAAGGGGRAAAAGAGAAAAGCAGGAGGGACCAGACCGAGCAGGGGCGCGTGAAATACCTAGTGTCATTTCCCAGCGAAATGCTATAAGTGGAAGGTGACCCAAGGACAAACACACACATGTACACACACAGAGAAACGACAGGTCAGAAGAGCCCCTCTTGAAGGGACTCACACATAATAGCACYGCTGGCCAAGGGAGCTCCAGCCTGGCTGAACCCAAAATGGCAACCAAAAGGAGCTCAGAGAGACAGAGGCTTACCAGCCTGCGTGAAAACCCTCTGCCTCCCACTGTCCTCATGGTCCAGCAGCTGGGAAGGAAGCATATGTGCTCCCTATGGCCTTAACTCTGCCCTTGTGCCATCCCAGAGMAAGGAGCTCCCACCCAGAGCAGTCCCCTGGGACAGTGCCAGCTGGGGGGGATGAGACATCCCACTGCCACTCACACAGCAGGTGACTTCTTGGCCCATCCCCTGGTCCACAAAGAAAGCATCGCTGTGCTGAGACACCATAGGTAGTGCCAGTGTGAACCCACATCTCTTGCAGGGGTGGGTGGCTGGATCAATGCTGTACCCACTCTCCTGCACCCTGGGAGGGAGCAGAATGCTGCTGCAGGCACAGCTCTGCCCTCGGACATCTCGGAGCATAGCCAGCTTTGAGTTGGTGTAGGGAGGACAACCTTCAGGCACAAAGTTATGTGCCAGARCTTGGGACACTTCATCCCTTGTCTCCCAGGCATGTACCCCTCTTCTGTCATGGGCCACTGTGGTGGGCCCCTTCCCTGAGGCCTCAGCAATGCTCCCATCCAGAGGCTGCTGGCACATCCACAAATCTGCCACCTCTCACACATATGCCAGGCTCACCCAGTGGTCCCAGCTGAAGCCTGCAGTCCCCAAATAGCCACTGCCCCTTTACAGAGGGGTACAACAGTCTGTGCCATGTTTGCACCCACTGTCACASCTGCACACAGACACACCCTGCCTGATACCGCACCTACACACACAGGACAAGCGTGCACAGGGTGGGCAGCTGCTGCCACACCAACTGCAGTGCTGCCAACGTTACCAGGTGCCCAGGAAAGGGCAGGACAAGCCCCAAAAGTTCCACTGTCCTCACCAGCCCTGCAGCTACTCCAAGCAGCAGCAGGGGCTGAGCTGGGGCGGGGGCAGGAGACAATGGAGGGGCTGGCACACTCGGTGCCAGATGCCAGAAAAGATGGGAGAGTAGCAAAGTCGAAAAGCAAGAAGAAAACCCAAATCAGGCAATGGAGACGCAGGCGTGCGAGGGGGAGCGGCAGCCAGCCAGAGCGTGGCCCAAACGAACAGCAAAAGGGGTCCAGTGAGCAAGAGGTGCCAGCAAAGGAGGGAGGAGGGATGGGGCATGTGAAGGGATGAGGGGCTGGATGTCCAAGTGCTGCCTCTGGCGGGAGTGAGCGTGCCGAGGCAAGGGGGTAGAAAGAAAGAAAGAAAGGAGAGAAGAAGGAGGGGTGGAAAAAAAACCAATGGAAACAAATAATACCTAGGCATATCCGAATCAAGAAACTGCCTGCGAAAACACAAAACAATCACATGGTTAGTGTGGGCTCAGATGGGCAGTAGCAGCTGAGGGAAGCGAGGGGGGACACCAGGCGCTGCCCCCCGCGCCCCCGCCTTGGGCGCTCGATGCAGGGATGGAGGCGTGCTGAGGAGAGAGCTGAASCACTCTCCCAGCCTCTTCCTGAGTGGCTCCGGGGCGCTGGGGAGGCTGCAGAGGGGAAGCCAGGGCTGCTCCAGGCAATGGAGGCTGCGTGGCACAAGGCAGCAAAGCGGGGAGCGCAAGCGGCTGGGAGGAGGGTGAAGTGGGCACTGGCTCTGCTCTCTGCCTTCCTTCTGCCTGTCCTCACAGCTGCAGGGTGAAGCATGCATGTCTGCATGTGGAGTGGGAGTGGGGGGCATTGCAGCTAGCGCCCTGCAGGCAGCTGGCCACCCCCTCCTCCCCCTGCCTCACCGTGGGCAGGCTCCATGGAATAGAGAAGGGACAGATATGGCATGTGCACCAGTCTGTGCCCCCAAAAATGGGCCCCCAGTTCCACACCCCAAGTATCCCCCCAGCCTGAGCTGTGCCCCCTTGTCCTGCAGGACACATGGGGCAGAAGGCAGAGCAGGAGGCACATCCCTCCTGCCAGGCTACCTTAGGCATGCTGAAGATCCYATATGGCTGCATCTGGGACCAGACAATCAAAGAGATCAGGAGCCGACAAAAAGCTGCGCAGCCCCAAGAGCCCGTGGGTGCCACAGCCACCCAGCTCCCAGCAAAAAAACCACCACTGCTCCACTGGGCTGGGCTCTCCTCATCTGACCATCTCCATCTGGCCTCATTCTGAWTCCCCAAGGCTGTGACAAAGTCTCCTGGTCCAACACTTGCACACGTGCTGCCCCCAGGACTCGCCCCTGCTGCCCAGATAGTCTGTGGGTTGCTCTGCCATGTCCAGGAGCTGCCCTGAGAGTGCTCAGGGTACCAAATCCTATCCAGACCCACATCATTCCCCCAGTGGGAATGGGAATTGCCCCACAAGTCCCTGCCTTGGGACAGGCCTCCTTGGGACRGTGGTGATCACAAAGCAGATGAAGGAGAAAGTGGTCCCCATTCCTTGCCAGGATATTCCTACACCGGTGACCACAACGCACACAGCCAAGGACCAGTCCTGCTGCTCCCAGTGCTAGCAACAACCATCCCAGTCTTGTTGCAGCTGYCTGCATGCACACATTCTGGCCAGAGACCCCCACCAGTCCCCCAAGTTCCACCAGCAGCCTTAGTGCAGAGGAGAGCTCTGCCCTCCATCCCCAGGACTCCCCCTGCCACTGCAGGACTCACACAGGGAGATCTTGGAGATAGAAATCTTCTGGTCCCACTCTTTCACACCCTGCCAAACCTACAGTGGGGACACCTTTAAGCAACCTGGTCTAGTGGAAGGTGTCCCTGCCCATAGCAGGGGGTTTGGAATGAGATTCTCTTTCAAGTCCCTTTCAGCCCAAACCACTCTGTGGTTCTATGACAGCCCCCTGGGATAGGCAGGAAGGGATGGGCATCCCTGAAGTCACCCACAGTGAGTGGGAATGGYTTTCCTGCATTACTTACACACAGACAGGGATCTGCCATGGGTGCCAAGTGGCCTTTCCAGCAATTTTGCTGGGACACAGGACAAATAGCCCTCCCCTCTAGCCATGGAGTTGGGACATTCTCCTGGCACCAGCACCAACTGCCTCCCTGTGCCAGCCCATCACAGCCCAGCACCAGAAAGCAGGACCCACACACAAATTCCCTTCAGTGCCCTCCCCAGCACAGCAAGGCCTTGGGAAGGAGGAGGAAGGGRGTTGGCAGCCCTGTACCCCAAGACCCTGTGCAGCTTCAAGGCAGCAGTGGGTCAGCAGAAAGGCCAAGAGCCTTCCAGGGGAGAGAGGGGATGCTACTCAACCCCTTTGTCCCTCACCACAGCAGGGGAAGAGCAAGAAAAAAAGCCCCACGCACCGGTCATCCTGGGAGGGGTGGATGTACCCCGAGGAGAGGATGTTCAGGGACAGGATGTTGGGGTCGATGAGTGACTCGTCTGCTTCGGGGGTGTTGCGGATTCGACCTGCAAACACAGCACAGAGGTGTCTCTGAGGTGGCAGGCAGTGGCCCTGTGAGGGTCCCTGTGAAGGCAGGGGCAGACTGCCTGCCTGCCTGCAGCCCCTCTGGCCATGYAGCCCACTGCTGGCCATTCAGCACSAGAGACCCTGGTCCAGCTCCTGGACACGGTGGCAGGGGCTGAGGTGTCCTGCCCATGCAGTGTCCAAGTGTCACCTGCCAGGCAGCCACTGCTTTACTATTGCAGGGCAGGAGGGGAGACAAGGCATAAAGCTGCATGTGGGAACATGGGAGTGTGGGCAAGAAACAATCTGAGAGGATGCCTGGGAGCTCAGTGGGCTGRGGGCTGGCTTGGCTTACCCACAACCAGCTCCCGGACTTCCTTCCAGYGGATGAGGCTGCCCGTTTCATGCACCAAGGTGACACTGATTCTCCTCTGGATGCCCTGAGACCCACAAGGCCAGAGAGAAGGGACAGCAGTTAACATAGGTCCCCGCAGGAGTCAGCTAGGACAGCATCTCGGGGCAGAGAGTACCTGATGAAGCAGGAAGGTCCCATGGCATGGCATGCCTCCACGGTGGTCCACAACAGCAGGGATGTAGCTGGAAGAGAGGATTGCAGCATGACACAGAATCCTGCCAGCCTGCCCAGAGGTGCTGAGGACTGGGCAAATCCCTCTCCCTCTCCCTCTCCCTCTCCCTCTCCCTCTCCCTCTCCCTGCAGGACTCACTCGCCATTGGCCTCCAGCTCACAGATCTCAAAGAAGACCATCAGGTCGTACTTGCACTGGCAGGGGCCAGCACTGGGCCGAGTCATGGTGCTCAGCTTTGTCGCAGGCACTGCAGTGGGTCAGAAAGGACAGGGAAGAGGCTGAGCCTGCTGCTGGCATTTGGAATGAGGCATATGATGGCAGGGAAAGGGCAGGCAAGGACCTCAGGGCACRCACAGGGGCAGCAACAAGAGCCTCATCCCAGGGACCCTGCTGATCACTGGCGTGCTTTCTCCCATGCCCAACACAGGGTGTCAGCCAGAGACTGGCCTCACCCATGCCCAGGATGTGCCTGCAGTCTCGGCATGGACACATCCCAAAACACACTCCAGGCACTGCTTGGGAAGAACAGAGGGAGGTTCCCCCTGTGCTGGTGTTTTGASTGTACAGCCAAACCCCCACAGCTGGGGTCTCAGCAGCTGTGTACAGTGGGGATCCTGCCATCCCTGTGGGATATTGGGGCTGGGTGGCCACCTGAGCYGGCCAGGGCAAGGAACCTCCTCCCTGCTGCCCTSCAGGAGGTAAGAKGGRGGCTTTCCATCTGTTGAGTATTGAGGAAATGGGTGTCTAGGGCTTTCGAATGCTGTGGCCCATAGTACATTTTGTGGTGCCTCTGGGGTCCTAACTGGTCCCTCTGGGGAAGGGGACACCCACCCAACATGGGAACTATGGGTGGGCACAGGAGCAGGAGGTTCCCTACCTGGTTTGGAGAGTGGCATCACGCGGGGGAAGTGGCGCCGGGATGGCCTCAGTGGGCTGCAGACAGAAGCAGCTTGGTTATAGCACCCCCAGGGACCCCCACAGCCAGCTGTGCCTTGGGGCCACCCTGGGTCCCCAGGCAGCCCAGAAACCCCAAGCACAGCCAGGGGCTGGGGGTGGCCCAGATGTGCCCACCTCAGGACATCCTTGCAGAGAGGTGGGAAGGGGTGCTGCTGGTAGTGGCCAAACACCTCAAACACAATTGGCTGGCTCTTGATGTACTCGATGAAAGATTTTGTCACCTCCACAGCAATCTAGAAGAGAAAGAGSTGCTGAGCCACTGACAGTGCAGTGTAGCTGGGAAAGAGCCAGCAACAGCACCTGGGATGTGGAAGGGTGTAAGACTGTCAGTCCCCTGCATCCCTCACCCACTCCTCCCCCCATCCAAGGATGCTCTCCCCACCAAGACCACTGCAGCATGTCTAAGCCAGGCTTAGCTGGGTGTCTGTGARGGGCTGGGAAAGCCAGGAGGAAGCTGCTTCCCTGGGAGAGGATGCAGCCGATGGCCCTGCAGAGACCCCAGCAGCTGCAGGAGCAAAGGGGTGGTGGAAGAGGGGTACTCACATTTTGGACATGATAGAAGCCCAGGGGGGGCCCTCGTCCTGTGTTCTTCAGGGGTTCTGTTGAAAAGGCCTCGTCATGGCGATGGATGAAGCTGTGGAGGGATGGAAGGTTGTTCAGGGGCTGTGGGATGGGGACCTGCTGCAGCAGGGAGGGGAGTGAAAGCAAGGGACCACAACAAGAGCCCATTCCCCCTAGGGCTGCTGCCTGCACTCTTGGCTGGCACAGGGCTCCCTGAAGCCAATGGGAGTTTCTCCTTGTCTTTTCCCAATGATTTAACAAGTGCTTGGGCGAATTTCACAGTGCTTGGCTTTGCCTCCCCAACCACAAAGGGCTCATGGGTGGAGGAAACTTCCCAAATTCACCACGAGCTCCCAGGTGATAGCTGGAGTTTGGTGCAAGAAGCAGGGCTGGGGGGCCCTAGGGGCTCACTTGAACTGGCAGAAGATGTCAGCGTATTCTGCAGAGATGCTGGAGGCTTGCAGGACTGTCACACGGAAAGTGAAGATGCTGCCCAGCTTCAGGTGGTCCAAAGCCACCTCCAGTGGCCCATCCTGTGCAGGCTTCTCTGGGCTGTCCAGGAGAAGATCCTCTGGGGTCACTGTAGGGAGGAGGAGGCCCTTAGCAAGGCAGGGTGTCTTCTGCTCAGTGTTATGATCATTTAAGAACAATATTGGGGTGCTGGAGCATGCCCAGAGAAGGGCAACAAGGCTGGTGAAGGGTCTGTAACACAGGTCCTGTGAGGAGCAGCTGAGGGAGCTGGGGGTGTTGAGCCTGGAGAAAAGGAGGCTCAGGGCAGACCTCATTATTCTCTGCAACTACCCTACTGAAAGGAGGGTGTAGTCAGGTGGGGGTTGGTCTCTTCTCCCAGGCAACCAGTGACAGGACAAGAGGACACAGCCTTGAGCTGCACYAGGGGAGGCTTAGCTTGGACATTAGGAATAATTTCTGCACAGAAAGGGTGACTGAGCACTGGAAGGGGCTGCCCAGGGAGGTGGTGGAGTCTCCATCCCTGAAGACTTTTAGGAAAAGCCTGGACGTGGCTCTCAGTGCCATGGTAGTGACAAGGTGGTGTCAGGCCATAGGCTGAATGATCTCAAAGGCTTTKCCCAGCCTGGCTGACTCTGTGATTCCGTGAGTCTGTCTGCCAGCAGCCCCCCAGTGGAGCAGTGAGCGGTCAGTGCTGGGGAGGGTGCAAGGGGCTGGGTGCAGGGAGCCACTCCCCAGGTGCCTGTCACAGCTGCTCACCTGCACAGGTGTTGTTGTTGACTTCATCAGCAGACGGGCCCACGTCGCTGACCTGGCCCTGCCCTTCGACAATGCGCAGCTCCTCCTGAGAGGTCCCCGAGCGAGACATCCCCACRGCTGGGCACGACTCTGACTGGAACTGTGCCAGGACAGGAGTTCAGGGCTGCTGCTGGTCCCCAGGGTGGTCCTGCTTGCACCACCACCAGCATCCCAAGCACCCAGGCACCCCCAGCTCTCCTCTCCCACCCCTGGCAGCTCCCCCGGGACATGGGCGAGAGCAGGATGCACCAGTGGGCACCTGAGGCCTTGGTCTGCCTGGGGGACCAAGAACACGTTCCTTTCCCTCCACCTCTAGGAGCCTGGGGGTCCCATGGGGAAGCACTGAGGTGGCAGGCAGGGATCTGGGGCCCATGGGCACTCACCAAGAGCTGGCCCCACSTTACCTTCTCAAAGTGCTGGTCGTCAAAGGAGATCTTGGCCGTCCCCGACTGCCGCACACCAGAGCCATAGTCAGGGGCTTCTTCATCCGCTGGGGGAGGGAYGGGGGTGAGCCAGCACAGGGCGTGCAGGGGATGCAAGGGGCACATTTTGGGTGAGGGGGGGGTCCCTCCTACCTGAGATGGCCTGGACAGCCACGCGCAGGAAGCCCTTCACCTCGCCCTTCTCGCTGACGATGGCCACGCGGTGCACCAGGGGCACGGGGTACAGGAGGTTGCTCAGGTAGACAAAGGCCCTGCCAGAGAAGGGGGGGACACACAACAGGGGGGAGAGCGGTCACTGCTCCCACCCCTGGGTCCCCAGGCACGGCTGGCGTGGCCGGCAGCGGCCGGGATCCCAGGTCACTGCTCAGGGCGCGACCGCAGCGCTGCAAAGCAAAACTAAAGAGAAGGCAGCCAGGGCCAGGCGGAGGGGCTGGGGCAGCGGGCAGGCAGCGTGCCGCGGGCAGGAGGGTGGGCAGGAGGGTGGCACACGCCATGGACAACGCCACAGAACACACCAGGCCTGCAGACCTCTCCGACTGTCRCCTCCGTGGCAGGCAGGAGGGGAGAGGGCTGCGCTGGTGCCACCGTGAAGCCGTAGGGCGAGAGGACCTGTGTGGTAGAGAGCTGGAGAACTTGGGCAGGAGGTGCTGCAACACGACTGGGGGAGGCAGCTGCGGMGTCACCACGGGGAGGATGGGGGCAAGACAGGGGGAAGGGAGGGTAACAGGGGAGATGGAGGCTGTCAGGAGTCAAGGAGGTTAGAGGACAAGGTCCTGGACCTCCAGAGGTGAACCTGCTGGGGGTTCATGGCCCTGGCTCTGCTCGCAGTGTTGGAGACCACTGGGAGGGAGGCTGTATGGTGTGGCTGGCAGCAGCAGGCTGTGTGTCCCCCCTCCCCATCCCTTCACACAWATGGCTTCAGGGTCCTGGGCCACCTGCCAGCACGTCACAGGGATGGACTTGCCTGGCAAGYCTGAGCCTGCCTGCTCTCCTCTGCAGCATCCAGGTTACAGTGCTGCCATGGCAGTGCCAGAGTCCAACACGATGGCTGCACCAGGTCTCCATCAGCACCTCCTGTCAGGCCACTGCTCTCTGCTTCTCAGGTGCTTTGGGTCCTCTTGCTGCCTCCCTCCACCTCAGCACCAGCTTCCAATGGTCATCCAGCTCTGGCCATGGTGGCATGCTGTACTCTCTGCAGTGACAAGTCACCTTTGGCACTGAGCTCCCTGCCTGAAGGTGTGAGCTAGCAGCACTTCCAGCAAGATGGGCCATGGGGTGCCTGGCACCTCTCCTTGGCACCTGCCAGCATCCTGACGTGCAGTGGGGTGGGATGGTGCTGGGCCTGGCCAGGACTTCTCTGCTTCAGGGGGCTCCCATGAGGGTGGCATCTCCAGGTGACTGCTGTGCTGCTCAGGGCATCCCAGCCTCACAGSGATCTTCATATCCAATGGCAGCCCAAAGTGCCCAGGGGGCTCTTGCAGCCCTGCACTTGCACCCCGACCCCCAAGTCCRGAGATTCCCCCTGCTCTGGTGACTCCCATTGACCTTCAACTGCTGCTTTTTCCACCCAAAGCATCTCAGAGGACTCAAGCTGTGGAAGCAGGTGGTGTCAAATCATCTCCTGATGGGCCTGTCTCAGCCCATCTCTTCTCAGATGCCACTGGGAACAAGTGGTTGGACCATGCCAGGGCTTCCCAGCAGGACCTCGTGCCTGGGACAGAGCCCTGTGACCTCAGGGAGCTCTGAAGCACAGGGCTCTGTGTGCCCCCACCCACCCSAAATCACAGGGCAGCTGGAGTGGAAGCAGAGGACTGGAGAGGGCAGGGAAGAGTGGGGAGGAGGTGGGGCAGGCAGGGAGGAGGGGGACAATGTGTCACTAGAGGAAGGAGGGCAGGGACACTAACCACAAGATTGGTGAGGTGCAAAGATGGCATGCTCAGATCAAAGAAAAGCCTTTCCAAAGGAAGACAAAAGTGAAATAACCCCAATTTTTGCTAAAGCTTTGAAGAGATAGAGCCAGCAGCTAAAAAAAAATTAAAAAAACCCTTAAAAGAACCAAAATTTAAAAAAAATGAAGAGAGGAATAGAAAGAGAGAGAGAAAAAGAGAGAAAGAGAGAGAAAGAGAGAGAGAGAAAGAGAAAGAAAGAAAGAGAGAGAGAGAGAAAGAGAGAGAAAGAGAGAGAGAGAGAAAGAGAGAAAGAGAAAGGGAGAAAGGGAGAAAGGGAAAAAGGGAGAAAGGGAGAAAGGGAAAAAGGGAGAAAGGGAGAGAGAAAGAGAGAGGAGAGTGAAAGAGAGAGGGTGAAAGAGAGAGAGAGAAAGAGAGAGGAGAAAGATAGAAAGAAAGCAAGAAAGAAAGAAAGCAAGAAAGAAAGAAAGAAAGAAAGAAAAGAAAATCAAAGACAAGGATCCAATCATAAACCAATCCAAGCACACTTCACAAGAAATGTGGCCGGCGGAGCTGCTGCGCGGGGAGCCAAACCCAGGGCAGACTCAAAAGAAGTCAGGAGGCACCAAGCTCTGGGGAACACACCCCCATCATGGAGTGGGGCCGCTGCCTCAGGGCCTTATTTGGTTTTTTGAGGTGCCCTTGAGAGTTTTGGGGTTGTTTTGATTTTTTTTCTTTTAAATAAGGCAAAAGGAAAAAAGAAAATAAAAGGGGAAGAACCCAGCTCTTTCGGTCTGAGGCTGCAGGACTCTTACCCCACCTCCACCCTCTCTGCCTGCTTTGGTCCCTCCTTCCCACCATGCTGCCTGGCTCTGGCATTCTGAGAAAGAGGAGCCCCATTCAGGGGGCATCCTCACCCCAGTCAGGGAGCCCCTGCTCTCAGAACAGCTCCTGGTGTCCTTGGGAAAACCCCAGAGGAAGCTGGCAGCTCCTCATACCATYCTAGGGATGGGCATTCTAGGGATGGCTSCAGGCTTGSCTGCACAGCCAGGTTTGGGGCAGCTGGGGGGCTTCTCCWGGTGAAGACTGATGGAGCCCATGGGGGTCTCCAGCCAACAGATATGAGAAATCAAAGTTKCTTGTACTTGGCTCCAGCTAAAGAGGAGCTGAAGTCTACACCCAGGACATCTTTTACATCCCTGGACATCTCCTATCCCAAGCTGGCAGGTATGGCCCCAAGCCAAGCACTGGCTAGAGCTGGGAAGAGCAAACACTGCTTTTGGCACCCTGTTCTGCACCCAGCTCTCCACTCACTCCCCTCAGCTTCATCCCCAACAACCACCTGGGGACATCCAAGCCTCCAAATTCAGGGGGGCTCACACTGACCAACACAGCCAGTGCCAGAGGCACACAGGGCTTTGAAGTGCCTGTGTGTCCCCAGTCAGTGGCACCATAGGCTCATCCCAAGCCAGGTGGGAGGTGGTCCTTCCCRGGATAGAAAGACCCTCAGGTGGCTCCCCTGGTTACTTTGGTGTTGGAGACACAGCTCCCTTTCTCAGGGCCTCTCCCAAAAAAGTACCCACATAAAGGAAGGCACCATCTGCCTTGCCCTGCCATCCCTGTGCTCCTCACAGCCCTGCCTCAGGGGGAACCTCACCACCCCGCGGGGCGCCCGCGCTGGGCAATGCCAGTGCCACCCCCTGCACCTCCGGGATGCCCCGGAGCTGGGAGCCGTGTCCAAAAGCAGTTCCCTCATGCGAAAGAGCTAGGTCCTTCCCGGCATGCTCTCCTAAAACCTCACCAACCTTCCTACTAAACTGAACAGGGGGAAGCGGTCGTAAAATGGATCCCGGCCATCACACAGCGGGCACTCCGGAAAGATGTCTTCCTCCAGGTCCTCCTCCTCCTCCTCCTCCTCCTCCTGCCCCTGGTGCTGCTCGTCAGCAGGCTCGGTGATGTCGGAGTCGGGGTTCGAGAAGGTAGGGGAGGGGGTGAGATCAGCCATGCGCTCGCTCATGCATGTGTTGAAAAGAGGAGAGCTGTTGCAGCCAGAGATATCTGAACTAAGGTTAGTACAACAAGATAGAAGACATGTTAACACCAGCTGTTCCAAACAGAAAGAACAGGAATTCTGCTATTTCGGGGGGGTTTTTTTGGGTTAGGCTTTGGGGTGGGTTTTTTGTCTGYTTAAATCAAGCAACACTGGGAACAAAGACCTGCCCATCTGATGCATCTCTAAAGCCACCAACAGCCAGACAAAAGAGCAACCCATGGAACCAGTGTGAATGTCGGGGACTCCCTTTGCTGGCTTTGCAGAGAATGCAGGGACAGAGCAGGTGGCACAAAGGCTCACCACCACCCCTGCTGCTGGAGAGGATCCCTCCTCATGCTACAGCACGGGGGAATGCCTCCAGGCCACGCAGCTCAGGCCCCTGCTCCCCCTGCCCTGCCCCTGCCCCTGCCCCAGCCTTCTGCAGGGTGGCCCATCTTCCTTGCTGGCACTGCACCCTTCCATCCGTGCAGGAAGCGCAGAGACACGCGGCACACACGGGACAGACAGACGCTCAGACGCCAGCGCGTGCACAGGGACACATGCCCAGAGCCCACACTGGCACGGGCTCCCTGCCTGCTGGGCAGCCACGGGCCCCACACCCCCCGTGGCTCCCAGCACCAGGTTGTGGCAGGCAGCAGGAGCGTTGCCAGCAGCTCGTGGGTCCCTTGGGGTGCTGGCAGGCAGCACGGAGGAGAGGCATCACGCTGCAGCCCCACAGGGGGATGATGATGCCCCGCACGTGGCGGGCAGCGTTCCTCCTCCTGCAGCACTTCCATGGGTGCCAGGCACGCTTCGAAGGAGCCAAAGCGCTCACCTGCCGACCAGCCTGAACCAGGGAAAGCGGTCGTAGAAAGGGTCTCCGCCAGTCACCACATTGTCACAGTCCTCGATGACGCTGGAAGGCACTTCTGCTGCTCGGTCGTACATCTCGCGCATCAGGTCCAGGCGCTGCCTGCAGGGCGAGGGCAGCAGTGAGACACAGGGCTGTGGGCATCTACACCCACCCAGCACAGCCACCTGTCACCCACCTCAGCTTCTCCAGGGTCCAGTAATGTGTTGCCCCGTTCTTCTGGTCCTGCACCTCKACGGCCACAATGGTCCGGGGGAACGGGCGCTTCTCCCGGTCCTTGGCGGCATCGGGGGGCAGCAGGTCGGGAGGGAGAGGCGAGTACAGCGTGTCTGTGAGGAGCACGAACTGGAACTGCACCTGCACAGGGGCASAGGGGCTGCTGAGACACCTGGGAGGGCAGAAGGCTTCGTGTGCTGCCTCTGGTGAGCTCTCCTCAGCACCTCCTGGCTGCCTGCTCTCGTGGCCTCTGCTGTGGGTGCTGCAGGCAGCCAGGAAGGAGCCCAGCCACCCACCTTCTTTTTCAGCTCCACGCTGATGGCATTGGCTTCCTTGAGGAAGATGGCATTGCCCCAGAGCAGGTCACGGAGGGAGGTGAACTGGTACCACTTCCACTTCCTGAAGGCCCAGAGGGCAAGCTCGAATTCCCGCTCCGTCCACTGCACTGTGGGGACATGGAGGGACAGTCACCCCCCTAGCAGGACATCGACCCACAGCTCACACTTCATGCTCCCACAGAGAGCATCAAAACCTCTCTGAGGGTGGCGGCTCCCAGCCCTCACCTTCATCCTCAGGTTCTTCCTCCTCCTCATTTGCCTCAGGGTAATACCTAGAATCCATCTGCTTCTGCAAAGCCTCCAGTTTGCTCTCATAGTCCTGGGGGAAACAGGAAGAGAGGTGATGCAACCCACTGGTGTGGCCTTCCTCCATGCTGCCACATCACACTCCTCTTCCCTGCAGGAGCACAGCATCCTCCCTCCTCTGGATCACATCGTGATGACAACTCCAGGAACAAGAGATTTGCCCCYGTTTTTAGAACACAGATCCCCCCCACACAAACATCTGCCAGGATTTCAGTCATGCCTGGGMAGCCTGAGAAGGAGCCATGTCCCAGCCACCTACCAGCCTCTGCTGCTCCAGAAGGTAATTGGCCTCTTCCCGCTCCCTCCGGTACTGGTCCTCCAGYTCCTGGAGCCTGGGGGGAAATGGGCAAGGAGAGGATGACCGAGCTGGAAGTGAACAGCCAGCTGCCCAGCAGCTCAGCCCAGGCTCTCACCGCTGCTCCATCTCCTGTTTCATGTCGATGCCCTGCTTCTCCAGCAGCTCTCTCTGGGCGAAGGCCCAGTCCACGGGCTCCGCGGGGGTCTCGGCGCACGGGGTGCGCTCCCGCTCCTGCCGCGCCTGCTCGGGGTGGTTGAAGCGGAACACGTGGCTCTTGCCCATGATGATGCGGTTTCCTGCGGGGGGGAAAGGTGTGGGTTTATCACGGGACAAGTGCAGGACAAGGAGGGAGGTGGGCTGGAGCAGCTGTGTGTGCCAGCCCCAGGGAGGCACCCACCTGAGCGCAGGATGCTGGGCTCTGTCACCTTCTTGCCGTTCACATAGGTGTCAGCACCTTCACAGGGCTCCAGGGTCACTATCACTGTGGGCATGGTGGCAAGGGGACAGGGGGGTGAAGGTGAGGTGGAAGCAGAGGGATAAATCCTGCACGTYCTGCTCTGCTGCTCCAGCAGCCTCAGGAAGGGAAAGCCACCCCAGGCAGCACCCCAGGTGTGGGTGGTACCCACCAGCAGCACCCACACTGTGGGCAGCTGACAGGACTCAGCCAACCTCATGTTAATCAGAGTGGTCCCAAGGAATAAGGGCAGCTGGAGGCTGCATGTGAGAGGAGACCAGAGGATCCAGAAGGCAAATTATCCTCCCCAGGCTTATCTCCCACAGCCCCTTCACATGCCATTTTGGGAGGTGGATTCTGCTCCACATCCTGAGAGGGGGAAACATCTACAGTCTGCTCAGCCATCCTGCCCTGATCTCCTCACCCTACATTGTTCCCACATGCCTTGTGCAAGATCCCCTCCCAGCCATGAGGGATGTATCTTGTCTGGAAGCATGGGGAGGCCATAGCCATGCAGTAAAACCCAACTGCTTTGAGGAGGGCAGGACATTCAGCTRGGGCAGGGGCTGAGGACATGCAGAGGGATGGGTGCCCAGGGCAGTGAAGCCCCTCCAGACAAGCARTACCTTCACCACCAGTTTTGGTGTCGCTGCGGAACAGGCAGTGCTCCTCTTTAATGAAGTGCCCGCTGAGAACGATGTCCTGCCTCTTCTCAGCATCYTCCCGGCCAACCCTGCAGGGCAAATGGAGCTCAGTCCTCCCTCAAAGCAGCCCCTCCTGAGTCTCCCCCCAGCCCCATCCTTGGAGCTGACAGGAGCAACCCTTGGTGCACTGCAAGACCGAAATCTTGGGGATTTGCACTTTGAGGATGCCCTGGCAACAGTGCCCAGCCTGGGGGACAGCTGTGACCCCCCTGCCCACCTGGGGAAGTCAGGCACTGAGACATGGACAGTGCTCCCACAGCTCCATGGGAGCTGGCCCTCACCTCGTTATCCCATCCTTGATGTAGTAGAGAAGACACTCGGACATGAGCGGATCCTCGTTCAGGTTGACCAAGTGTGGTGTCTGGGAGAGGCAAACAAGGAGTCATCCCTGAGCTCCCTCCCAGGCACTGAGGGCTGCTCTGGAGAAGGTGGGAGCTCAGCAGCACTTCAGGCTGCCTCTGCACAGGCTCTCCTGCCCTCTGGATCTTCAGAGAGACACATCCAGACAGGTTTTCCAGAACTGAGAGGCTGGAATGAAGATGCCCTGCTTCCACAAGCTTCCTTCCTTTCCTCCTCACAGGTCTGAGTCCTAGCTACCCTTCCTCTGGCCACCTTCAAAAATTCATGTTCCAAACAGGCCCAACACAAATCCAAAGCCTTCCCATGGGGAATCCCTGATATGACTCAGAATCTCCTGGGGCAGGACCCTTCTCACCTGTGCTGTGCATTATAGAATCATGATATGGCTTGGGTTGGAAGGGACATAAAAACACATCTTGTTTCACCCCCCTGCCATGGGTAGGGACATCTTCCATTAGACCAGATTGCTCCAAACGCCATCTAACCTGGCCTTGAACAATTCCAGGGATGGGGCAGCCACAGCTTCTCTGGGCAGCCTGTGCCAGGGCCTTACCACCCCCACAGGGAAGAATTTCTTCCCAATGCCTAATCTAACCCTGCCCTCTGCCAGGTCAAAAAGGAAGGAAAAGTGCCTCTTTTCCTCCACTCATTGTACACAGATGATGCATCCAAAAAGAGCAAGTCCCAGAGTTTCATCCAAAAGCAGTGCAGACCTGAAGCCCTACCTGCAGGCTGAATTTCACTTTCTGGTCTTCTTCTTAACAGGTCCCTCACAGCCCTTTCTTCCCCACAAACCACTTTTTGTTCTTGAGAAGAGAAAAATCTCTCCCCCAGCCCTCTCTGGCCACAGCCAGCTTAGCTGCTGGGATTTCACCTTCAGGGAACAAGGGCAGTCCCAGGAGTACCAGTGGGAGAAGTTCTGAGTTTACCAGACAGAAGAGWGGCTGTAAGGAACACCTGATCAGCCTCCTGAGACCCAGCATGCAGAGAGGGTCCCTCACCACGGTGCCATAGGCCTTGGCTGACAGCAGAGACTCACTGCAAACAGAGCTGGAGGTCAGGGGAAAGGTGGGCTCTTCTCCATGGTGGCTGGCAGAAGTTGGCTGTAACATTTAATCTCTGGCCCCACCRGACAGACACAGGGCCCTGAGGGCTGGGACTTCCTTCACTTGCAGTTTTTGTCCAGATTTGTAAGGTTGGTGGTGACCTTGCACTGAGCTCCTGGAGCCGTAACCACCCCAGCCATGGCACACAGARGGACAGCAAAGTGCAATGCCCATGACAAAATGGAGTTTGCACACTCTCAACACTAACTTTCCTCACCAGCCACTGGAGAAGTCAGAAGAGTTTCCACCTGCCASACAGCTGAAGAGCAAGGAGGCACCAAGACCACCACAGCAATGCCCCACCTCCAAGACCAACCTGCTTTGGGGAATAAACCCCCAGGCTTCCTACCCAAAGGTCTGGAGTCCTAACAGGCAGCAGCTGGGACAAGAAACAAAGACAACAGTGTACAAGTTTATCCTAAAAGCCAACTGGGCCACGTAAGGGGAAGGCTGTGAAGTCTTTATCACCACCTGAGCTGGGGACACACACACACTGCAGAGGTTTGGCCAAGCCAAATGCTACAAGCAATAAAGAAATGGAATATTTGCCCTGGACTTCCAGGTTTCAGGGGCAGCAATTTTAAATATCTGAAAGTATGAATTTTTATAAGTTAACACTGAAGTCCAGGAGAGTGATCACCAGCAAATACCCTCATGAAGGAGGACAGCACACCAGCAGTGGGGGGTGGACATTTACCCATGTATTTCTACCCATGTCTGTACTCAGCAGGCTCAATGCTGGGATTTCCACCACTGCTTTCAGAGCCAAGAAAAGGCTGGTAAAGTATATGGGACTGGCCAGCTGTGACAGAGTGGATCAGAAGGGAGCTGCAGGGGTACAAACCAGGCCCCAGGAAGAAGAGAATAGGATGATCCTACCTTTTTAGGAGAGAAAACACCCAAGGTGCCTCCATCCTCCCTCATGGCCACCCCCATTTCGGCCAGCAATGCTTCCCTGGAGGAGCAAGAGAAAAAAGTGCCTGTCAAAACTCCATGCACCCCTGGGGCAGCACGAGGATGAAGCCCACGGTTTGTCCCATGGATTGCAATGCAGGGCTCGCTACAGCTCTTTTCAAAATCCAGGTGTGTTTTTCAGAGCAGCCCACCTCTGTGCAGGCTGACATGGTGGGTACTGGGGTCCCCAGGGGGCAACCCAGGTTCTGGACACTCAAACTGTTTGGCTGCCCCAGGAACCCAACTGCTCTAACAGAGTGCAGAGGGTGGGAAATGCCCAAGGAAGGCCCCTTGTCCCAGCCCACCCTGTGCCAGCCCACCCACCTCTCCATCCKTATGGCCTCTGTCCTGCGCAGYTTCTCCTCCCACGTCTCGTTCAGCTCTGCAATGATCTTCTCTGTTTCCTGCCAGGGGTGGGGCAAACAGGGGGTCAGTGCATGGTGTGGGCAGCACACCTGGCCCCTCTGCCCAGCTCTGCCCAGCATTCTTCAGTGGGACACCAGTCCCAGTTTCAGGCTTGTTTATACAAGCTGCAGCAGCATTTCACCCACATCTTTCCATCAGTGCCATCTTCAGAGAGTGAGGCACAAAGAGCAGCCTCTCCATTCCCTTGCTGCCAGCCCACTCCTGCACCATGCTGGACCAGGAGCACTCCTCCCATGACAGCAGGGCCCATCCCAAGCCCAAAGCACCTGTCCCACAGGTCAAAGGCAGCCATCTTTCCCCCCAGAAAGCAGCACCAAGAAGACCCTACAACACCCAAACCCTCAGTTTGGGCCAGCTCTGAGTCTGTCCACTCTGCAAGAGCACATTGGAGTATTGCTTCCCATAAGGATCACCCTTGTCTTGGGTTGCTGCAAGATGTAACCAAAAAGTATGTATTCTATTGCCAACTGTTGAAACTGGTTGGAGAGGTGTTTTTCTGTATCTTTTCTAACTTGGTGAGGGAGGGGGCAGGGTGTTAATAGGCCAGCTAAAAAACCAGGTTAAAACCAGCTGGGGCAGTGTTCTTTATATCTGCCACCACCCACCCTCCCTCCAGGGCATCTCTGCTGTTCATGGGCCATTGAGGCCTCACTGCAGGGCTGATAAAATTCCATCATCCCAATGGGAGAGGCTCCAGCCAGGGGAGGAGCCAAGCATTCCCACCTGGATAAACCCTGAGACTCAGAACAGCAGCACAGCCCCTGTTTGTGCTGGATTCCCAGAGACTGGACCCATCTCATCAGCACTGGAGCTTCAGAGGAAACCACAGCCTTCTACAGGATCATCTCTGCTCCAACAGAGCCACATCTGTCACTGCAGGAGGACTTGACTGGACTGGTACCAACACCCTGAGCAACAGGTGCCGGGTTGTGTTCTGACTCAGTGTTCGGTTTTGTTTGTGTTTCATGCTACTACATTTTTATTTTTAGTATCCCTAGTAAAGAACTGTTATTCCTATTCCCACATCTTTTGCCTGAAAGCCCCTTAATTTCAAATTTATAATAATTCAGAGGGAGAGGGTTTACATTTTCCATTCCAAGGGAGGCTCTGGCTCTTCCCTGGCAGACACCTGTCCTTCCAAACTTAGACAACCCTTCATGGGTTTCCAGAAAATACTGAGCCCCCTCTGCAAGCAACAGTGCATTGAGGGGAAAGGGAGGGGGGGAAGGAGAAGGGAGAGGGAAAGGGAAAGGGGAAGGGGAAGGGAAGCAGGGCACCTCACCTTGAGTCTCTCAATTGCCTCCTCGCTGCCCGGAGCAAACATGATGCGCTCGTGGAGGCTGGCGACCGAGGCGGCGCGGCTGGGCAGGGCAGAGAGGGAGGACGAGGGGCTGATCCCAGCAATGGCATTGGTCACTGTGGAGAGATTGTCATGGCGCTGACTCAGCTCTGCCCCACCAGCATCATTATTGTTCTCAAGGTCGGACACATCTACGGGCGCGGGAGGAGGGATGGGCCGGGGAAAGACACACACACAGGGTGACAGAGAGAGACAGAGACAAGAAAAGCTGTTGGGAAAAAAAAAAAAAAAGAGTGGCCGGTGCGGCCATCGAGAAAAAAAAGGCAGGAATTACAGGAAAAGGCACAGGCAACAGCACAGCAGCACGGACAGCAACAGGGTAAGGACACCCCAGCCCAGGCAGCCCCTCAGGGAACAGGGCTCTTTGGTGAAGCAGATGCTGGAAGCAGCCGTCCTGGGCTCCCAGGGACATGCTTGTGCAACCTCAGGTCCTGCATCCATCGGGTGTGGGATCAAATGTCCTCCCCASGTATGTGCCACTGCCTCTGTCATCCTCCCCATCTCATACAGCCTGGGTGGTTTTCCCTGCCCAGATGCCCCAGATTAGCCAGGTCTGGGAGCAGAGAATGAGAAGGGAAGGAGGTGAGAGTGGGTGGCCCTCTGCCCTACAAAGGGATCAGGTAGCCAGGGCAGGAGAAGCAGCAGGGTTCCCTTACAGGGTCTGATTAAAGGAAGYCCATGGCCTGCTGGAGCAGCACCTTGGCCAGGCAGCCAGAGAACAAAGCCAGGACTACAGGCAGTGGTGCTTGCCAGCTGGCACCCCAAGAGCCAGCTGTGGTGGCTTAGGACCCAGGTATGGGAGATGCTCCTCCAGCCCTGAGGAGTYACTGGTTCTCAGAGCAGTGTGCCAGAGGCAGGCAGGACACAGGTCAGCAGGTGCAGGATCAGTCACCCATCTCCATTAGCCCAAATCCAGGGAAGCTGAGCCAGGAGGGGACAACCAGGCCCCTGTCTCCTCTGCAGGCTCGCCATAGCCTGGCTGCTCTGCCTGACCCGGCGTGGGATGGGGCCATAGTGCTTTTCCATAGTGCCTCTGGCCACCACCACCCAGCACTGCAGCAGCAGAGCACCATTCCATCCCACCCAAGGGCTGTGCCAGGCTCCAGTCCCAGTGAGACACAGCACCAGCAGAAGCAGCAGCAGCAGCAGCGACAGGAAACATCACAACAGCATGAAGGAGGAGGTCCCCAGGAGGACTGGGCCCTTGGCATGGCCAAGTGGGAGGACACTGGTCCCTTSTAGCCCAAGCCCAGGTGCTAACCAGGACTCTGGCACCATGCCCTGTGCCAGCTCCCYGAGGATGGGAGGCAGGCACACACTGCTCCATCAGCAGGGGCTGGCTGCAGGAGCCCTCCCCATGCTGCACGGGTGCCCCTGGGCACAGCCCAGATCTCCAAAAAGCCGTGAAGCAACAGAGAGTACCAGTGATRGGGAATACACACATTTGGATCCTCCTGCAGCAGGATTGGCTAAGAGAGAAAGAGAGGGCAGGGAGCGGGGGTGAGACAGAGAGAACAGAACAAGAGGGGCTTCATCTCAGTAGGATATCAGACAGCACAGGGAGGGGAGCCCATGGGCATGTGCAGCCCCAGTAACACCTTCCTGGCACCTCTGCTGGGTGCTGGATGCTGAAGATGGTGGGTGGAARGGARGAAGGGAAGGTTTGCTGGGCAGAAAGCAGCTCCCCCTGCGACAGGAAGGGGTTGGGGGCTGCGTGCAGGGGCTCACCAGAGGCAGCACGACGCTGCCGTGGGGCCAGTGCAGCAGGATGCAGGGAGGCTGGGGGGACATCAGCCCTGCAGTGGCTGCCTGGCAGCCATGGTACCTACTGTCAATGATGTCCCCGAGGCCCTGGGCGTAGAGCAGGTCGCGCAGACGCGCCACCTCGTCCTTCAGCTCGCGGATGAGTTTGTTGTTGGGGTCCTCATTGATGACAGCATTGCAGCGGATCTGCTTGGCACGGTCAGCGTACCTGGGGAGGGGCAGGGCCTTGAAACAGCGAGAACAGGCGCAAAACCCCAGCTGCTGGGCAAGCAAGAGYGCTGCAGACCCCCTCCAGCAAGAGATCCTTTGGAGGATCCCAGTGCTGGGACAATCCTTTGGCCTTTTGTCTGGGTTTGCAGGTTCTCTCCACAGGACACCCCCAGCCATGGACACCACCAGCACCAGCAGAGGTGAGGAGAGCATGTGGCAGTGCCTGGGGCTCAGCCAGCCTCCCTGCTCTTGCTCACTGCAGGGAGAACAAGGGCACTCCTTCCTACCTGAGGGTGCTGAGGGTCTCATCATAGTTGATGTCAGCAGGACTGAGAGCAGCGACCATGGCAGTTCTGGAGTTGCCTCCTGCCCAGTGAGACACAGCCATGAGGGAGATGCCATGAGGTGCTCGTGTCCCCTGGCACCCCTGGCAGCCACGCCCTTCAGCAGAGCACACCCCACCCCGTCCTCACCCAGGTTCTCCCGCAGCAGCCAGGTCAGCACCGAGTCTCGGTACGGGAT
The DNA here is from genome assembly GCA_902810485.1 of Alauda arvensis. NCBI lineage: Eukaryota > Metazoa > Chordata > Aves > Passeriformes > Alaudidae > Alauda > Alauda arvensis. The sequence goes on along the minus strand of CADDXX010000364.1, from coordinate 409,956 downwards.
GAAATCTGTCTTCTTCTTCTTCTTGTTCTGGGGAGTAAAGAGCAAAGGGAAGAGCTGTCCAGCTGCCTGCTCTCCTCAAAGGGAAGGTGACAGCTGGTCCCCAGCCATGGGCACTTGGGAGGAGGATGACTCTTCCCAGCCACTGCAACCTTGGGCATCTTTGCCCAGGCCCACAGGTCCTGCCTGTGAAACGCCCGGAGCTGGGAGGGTTGTTGAAGGCTGGCTACTGAAACCCCCAGAGGGAGGAGGAGGCTGAAGATTCTGYCAGCCCCCAGGAGAAGAATGGCTGGAGTCCAGGCACAGCCTCACTCCCAAACCACCCTGCAACCCACTCCCAACCACTGCCACTGTGCTCAGAACCAACACCCCCGTCCCCATCCGGCCTGGACACCTACCTTGTTCGGCCCTGAATCCTGCAAAGGAAATGGAGAGAAATGTTTAAGGGAACTGCTTTTCCCCTTGGCACCCACCACAGATCCCTCAAGTAGAGAGCGGCACAGATCCCCATGCAGATGGCACCTTCACCAGCCCAGCTTGTCCCAKCTGCAGAGACTGGGACGTGTCTGCCCAGCCCCTGGAGCTGGGATGCTCCATCCCCCAGAGCTGAGCCCACCCCTGCTGGCCCATTTCCCCCTGGTGCCATTGCTTGTTTCCCAGCTACTCACCATTTCAGCCAGGGCAGAGATGACTTTCCCCAGAGTGGTCAAGGACTTGTTGATGTTTGCTCCTTCCTGGTTACAAGAGGAAAAGGCCAGGTGCTCAGGCCCCATTTCAGAGCCACATTAAAACCCAGGTGAAAATGAGGAATATCCAGTATGGTGTGGGCAAAGAGCCCCAGTCTTAACTGGGTAACCAGGACCCCCCAGCTGGGACTCACGTACCCCAGTGAAACTGGCACTGGGCAGCTTTCAAACACAATCCTATCAAGGATTTTGGCGGTGCAGTGGGCAAGGAAGCAGACAAGGAAATGAGATGTTTTGGCTGGGGATGAGGGAGCAGGACATGGTGTCCCCACAGCAAAGGGGACCTCAGGTGAGCTCTCACCTTTAGCCTTGTGCCCTTGGCGCCCGTGGAATCAGCTCGCTCACTCCCRGCCAGGTCCACCAGGCTGATCTTGCTGACCTGCAGGCAGAGGGGAGGCTGTCAGCCCTGAGGGCACAGCAAACCCTGCCCAGAACCTCTGGCAGGATGACACAGCTCYGAGGGCAGCAGTGGGCTCTGCAGGGTCACCCTTGCAGGAGTTGCTCAGGAGCAGGGCTAATATCCTTGCAGGCAGGGCTGAAGGGCACCAGCTGCCAAACATCCTGTCCAGGGGCCGGTCCCTCAAGGGACCATGAGCCCAGAATGGCCTGGGACTTATCTCCCTCTGTTGGAACCCTGGAKGCTGAAAATCTTAATTYTTCTGTGTTAAAAGGTGCTGACTCTCAAGCGAGCMCCACATTTGATCTGAGGCCTTGGGACAGGCTTCCAACATTGAGTGACAGCACTGAGATTATGGGTGTGTGGTTTGTASAARTSTGTGATCTCACARRGTGAAAAACTCAGATTTAAGATTTCAGTATAMAGCAATGTGTGTGAGCCAAGATGGAGGATTTAAGGCTTTGTCTGAGTCCTTCTTTTCACTTTCTTCTTCATCTTCTTCTTCATGGGTTTGGGCAGYTTTTGTGRTTGGTTAGAAAAGTCYRCAATGCWGACCACAAGYAGTTATTKGGTTTAAAGTAAAAATAATTYAGGTGGCATTTCATAATTGGGTGATTTGTCCTTGAAAAGATGTGGTAGAGACAGAGAAGGGGCTCCATTTAGTGCTCAGTTAGCTRTGTGCAGAACTCACAGCTTGTGAGGCTGTGATGGAGATAAGAATTAATAAACACCTGAGTCYAAGAAGRAATTCATCCCTGGTGCATTCAGTTCTGGCTGAAAGCAAGGCTGAAAAGAAGCCCCAGCATCCCTCCTGCTCCAAYCCTCYACCAGGCTGCACCACCTTGTCCCARGGGCTGCTGAAAGGACCAAAGYCCTCTCTGGATCCGTGTGGGTTCCCCTGAGTCCTGCAGGCCCTCTCCTACCTTCTCAGTGGTGATGTCCGTCTCGGCGTCGTGCCGCTTCTGCGTGAAGATGATGTTGAACACGGCGTGGGAGCGGCTGCTGGTCTCGTTCATGTTGGTGGCAGCCACTGTGCTGCAGGGACAGAAGGACAGGCAGGGTGACACTCTGAGAGACACTGGAGTGGCTGGTGACGGGGCCAGGGCCATGCTAGGACAGGGTACATGGTGGGAAGGCAAGTCTGGAGGACGAGAGAGGGCTCTGGGAGAAGATGGGCACAAGTTCTGGCTTTTTCCTGCTGTCTCCAGTGCACTTGGAAAGCAGAAGGAAGGTAAGGTGAAAGAAAACACTCAGAGAGGAGGGGACTGCCACTTCCAGAGCAGCTGGACTGGCAGAGTAAGGAAGTGAAGCAGGACCTTCTGGAAGTGACTGCAAGCTTCCCAAACCCTGCCCATCTCCTCCTTCTCCAACTCACCGGGCTTTGTTGCCAGAGTCCATAAGGTCCTGGATGTCATTGTAGGAGGTCACAGCCAGCTTGGAAAGGTCCTCAACATATGGACCCATGAGGGGATGCTCCCTGACCCGCAGGTTCCCCTTGTTCTTGGGGTTCAGCAGGTCCCTCACACGTTCACAGTAGATCTCCATGTAGCTCACCTGGAGCAGAGGCACGGGCAGAGTGAGCAGAATGAGCCAGCCAGGCATCCCCCAGAGAGGGGGCTGCACAACCTGTGGAGCCAGGTGGGAGGCTGGAGGTGGGCTGGGCAGGCAGTGGGGTGCCTACCTCCACCGAGTAGGACATGTTGTCATTGGTTGTGTCGTTGATGCGGGAGAAGAGGTCCTCACACAGCTGTGGGCAGAGGAGAGAGGCTCAGCCCCTGCCAGCAGGGTGCTGCTGCCTGGGCTGCCCAGGACACAGGGATTTCTACCTTTTCACCCCCAAAACCAGCTGATGAGTGCCAGAATGGCTGCTGGGGRGCTGGCAGAGCCCCCCCATGCTGACATGTCCTGCTGGGCCAGCCTGTGGCAGCTCYTGACAAGCAGCTCAGCACTGGCACCACTGCTGCTCACCTACACTGGCCTTGTGTGGCCAGACCTCAGTCCATGCAGTCTTGGAGAGCCTGGATGACCCTCCCTGACACCCTCCCACTGGCAGGGCCAYGCCAGCTCATTGTCACTAGTGCTATACCAGACCTTGGCAAAACCYGGCCTCACTGCCACCCTGCTGCCCTCTTTCCTCCCAGCTCTGCTTTCCCTTTGGCATGAGGGGCACAGGCAGTTTTCCCCAGGCACACCTGTGGGATGATGCCTTGCTGGTCCTTCTCCTGCTTGCCCATCATGGTGTAGGATTTGCCAGCTCCTGTCTGCCCGTAGGCGAAGATGCACACCGGGTACCCGTCCAGCGCAGACTGGGAACGGGGATTAGTGGGGTTTCAGTGGGATTTGGGGGATTCATGAGGGAGGATTTGGGGATTCAGGTTTGCCGCTGCCCGTCTGGCCGTAGGCGAAGATGCACACGTTGTAGCCCTCGAAGGCGTGCTGCAGCATCTCCTCCCCAATGTCCCGGTACACTTGCTTCTGGGATGCATAGTTGATGTCTGCAGGCTGCACAGAGCAGGGGCACATGGAGAAATGTGGCAAGGAGGCCCTCCTGCCTCTCCCCAGCCCAGCCTCYGAGRTGGGCTCAGGCCTCCCAGTGCTTACCGTAGTGTGGGACCAGTAGGAATAGTCRAAGCTGAAGCTTTTTGGTGTCTCTTTGGGCTGTTTTGGGTTCAGGATAGCTAGGGACAAACAGATGGGAACATGAGGCCACCAGCCACCCACAGTATGCCTGCCCCACTGCCCTCTCCCTCCCTCCATGTGGGAGGCATGAAGCGTGATGGGGTTCAGTCCAAAACAGTCCTGGAAGGTGGGCTGGGATTACTCCAGCTCAGCAGGTGAGTCCAGAACCCCAGACCCCCACTCTGAAAGCAGAGGAGGGAGGTGCCATGGCCAGCAGAGCCCAGGGAACGAGGCAGAGCCTTGCCCACACACCCTGCTGGACACAGGGAGGGGGACATGACTCCTTCCCTTGGGCTCCTTCCTGCTGTGGCACCTGCCCCTGGGAGCCCAGCACTGGCACGGGAGGGTCCCAGCACTGGCACAGGAGGGTCCCAGCCCTGCTCTCCCCACAGCTGGGGCAGCGTGCCCAGAGCTCCCATGCTGGCAGCTGTGGGGTGGGAGCAGCTGCAGCCCTGCCAGGGTCCCTGGAGCCCCTGTGGCTCCTGCCTGTGCAGGTGCCCAGCCCCAGCAGGGTGATGAATGCCTCGTGTCACAGCAGCAGCGGAAACAAGAGTCTGCTTTTGTCATCCCCTGATGAAAAGGACGTTGCTATGGAAATTGGAGACTGCATCACTGCTCTTCCTCATGCCGTGTTTTTTTCCTGCTGCAGAGCATTTACGATGTGGGCTTTTTTCTGAGCCAACAGATGCACCAGAAGAAACCCAAACCMGAGGGTAATCACGAGGTTCAGCCACCAGCCACGTCAGGTGACAATGAGGTGACATTGAGGCCTGCACAGTTCCCATGCCCACTGCCCCAGCTGCTCCCTGCCACCACCAAGGATRAAGAAGCCACGAGCCCTGAGCTCTCTCCATCCCAGCCTGCTCTGCCCTTCAGCCAGCCAGGGCTGGACCCCACTCCTGATCCCAGCTGGGGCCTCCCTGAGCAGCCCCGGGCACAGTGCAGCTCCCCACCACAGTGTCTGATGCCCAGATGTGTTGTGTTACACACAGGGATGTTTTCTGCTCTCCTCCATTACCACAATGGTAACCCAAGCCTTGTACTCCCCTGGAAAGGCTCCACCACTTCTGACCTGAGAACAACCCAGCCCTGCCTGCAGGCGACTGGAGAAGGCTGGGGAGTGGGGTCAGGATGCAGCCCTGACCACAAAACCACCACATGGTGCTTCTGAGAAGCTCCTTAGCACGGACAGAAGCCCAGCACTGGCACCAAAGAGGGGCTGGCACGGGCTCCCTGCCTGCCTACCTGCTGCAGGCAGCCTGACTCCCATGCTCTGGGCACCTGCTGCATTCCAGGCAGACTAATCACCAGGAGAAAGGGCTGGGAAGTGACAACTGGCAATCCTGCAGCAGCAACCAGGGATGTGGAGCCCCTGGAGGAGCAGGGCTTTGTGGGCAGCACGGGCAGCCATGGTGGCTGCCTGCTCCTGACCCCTGCCAGTGTCTGTCATGCAGGAAGGGGGATGGAGCATCTCTGAGGGCTCCTGGTGTTCAGCCTGGCAGCTCCACTGTGCCACGTGGGCACCAGGAGTGTCTGTGCCCTGCAGAGGTGACACCACCCTCAGTGAGCAGGAGGAAACTGAGTCAYGGAGAGGGCAGGATGGAGCTCATGAGGAGCCTGCTCTGTGTCCCAGTGCCAGCCCATGCTGGGCACAGCAGCAGCTGGGGATGGCACCAAGCAGCTCCAGGCACCCCAGCTGCAGCTGCACAGCTGGCATGGGAAACCAGAGACTGGGACACAGGGGAGAAGGGAGCATCCCAAGAGCAGACATCCCCTGTCCTGAGCTGGGACACTCTTCCCACACCCCTGTCACTCCCATTTATTTGCCTGCAGGCAGATGGCTGCTGCTGGTGGAATTTCTCTTTTCCTGTGACCAGGCATATGGGACTTCTGCAAAGCTGCTGCAAAAGACTGATGCTCTGGGCCACTGGGATTCAAAAGGCAAGGAGGGGGGTAGAGGTGAAGACAAACAGAGACAAGGGGGCAGGAGGAAGGAAAACTCCTGCAGATGTCCTTTGCCTTGCCCTGAAGAGCCAGCAGCATGGCAGAGCCCAGAGAGTGGGCAGGCACAAAGCAGGAGAGAGCCCAGGACCCACATGAGAGGAAATAATCACCAGATTTGAAAGCCAGCAGAGGCACAGCTCCAGATGGAGAACATGAATGGCCTTGAGGGACCAAATCCAGGGGTCTCCTCCACACCATCCTGGTGGGAGCCAGCAGGAGAGGGGCTGGGAGTGTTGGTGCCCACAGAGTGCTGGGCACCACARGAACAAGGCAGCAGTGTTGGAGAGCAGGTGGGTGGCTGTGGCAGCTRGAAGTTTGCAGGCAAAAGGACAGCAGAGAAAGGCTGAGCCCTTCCTTCCCACCCTGGGCCTTGCTGCCTCCCACAGGGCTCAGTGCATTGGGCAGGAGAAGAAGCTGCCTCCCCACCCCAGCACACGTRAAGGTCTCTGCAAATAATCCTGGGAAGGGGAAAACTCACTCTCACTCCACTGTTTATCTTTGGCTTCCCTGCAAGGAGCCGGGGGGGATTGAGACAGTCCTGCTCTGCTGGCATTACTGGCATTCTCCTGCCACCACAGCCACAGCAGTTTCTGAGCCCCCACACTTGCTCCCCAGCCCCCTGGCCGAGAGGATTAGCCAGTGGTTTGTCCATTCATGGAGAAAATCCTCMCTGTCAGCAAAGGGCTCCTGCCTGCAGCCCTGCTGCCCTCCCTGGTGCAGGCARAGGCACGGGCTGCAGGGCTGGGGGCACAGCCTGGGGGAGCAGCAGGGGCARAGAGCTCTGAAAACACAGCCATGGTGGAAGTGGGGGATGCCTGGTGCTCTTGACTGGGACTGGGGCACGACAGTTCCCCCCACCCATCAGAAACACAATGGGGAACATCTMCCCCACCTATTCCCTGGCCCTGGGCAGGTGGGAAGCTCCTGCATGGACAGGAGGCTTCCTCCCCATGAGGGCAGAAGCTCTGCCCCCAGGCAGACGGAGAATCCCTGTCCAGCCATGAAGAGAGAACCCCACAGGACACCAGAGAGCAGCAGCTGCTGCCCCACAGCCCCCCCATTGCTGCTCCCCAGGCCTGGGCTGGCCAGGGGGCCCAGTGGGGTCACCCTGCACCCTTGGGTGCCCTCCTGTCCCCAGCACAGCGTTGCCATGGCAGCCTGCAGGGCGGGGGWGGCTGGCACCGGTGTCTCACCCACCACGGTGACGCAGGCAGCCCCAGGCGGGCAGGCTCCGAGTTATTTTAGACACTGCCCCATCTGGAGGCTTCCAGAGCCAAAGAGGAGGGGTTTGACTGCCATTCCCACACCGTGCTGCCAGCAGCTGTTATTTGAAGAGGGGCAAAGGCCACAGAGGCTCCTGACAGGACACACAGTCCCAAAGCCTCCATGCTACACCCCTCACCCTGAGCAAACCCTCCTCCCACCACTCCATCCTGCTGCTGGTGCATCTCCAAGAGCCCCAGAGAAGCAGGGATGGGTCCTGGCACGCTGCAGTGAGTGGTGTCTGGCCAGGCAGTGCTGTCAAAAACCACTTGCTGGCCATGCAAAGCTTCAAGGCCAGGTAGGATGTGGAAGAGCCTGATCCATAGTGGAAGGTTGGAACGAAATAATCTTTAACAAGATTATTTCAAATCCCTTCCAAACAAAGCCATCCTGYGATTCTGTGATTCCTTCCTCATTGCCTGCTGGGGAATACTGCCCCTTTCATGTCACCAAAATCCAAGGGCTCAGAGCCATCCCACCACTGCCATTCCAACAGCAAGGCTGCATTTCTCCATGGAAAGCCAACATCCTCCCCACATTTCCTTCTCCAAACGACTCGAGATGCTCCGGGCACCCTCCCCAAGGATCCCTGCAGGCCAGTCCTGCTGCTGTGGCCACACCACACGTGCTCCTCCCCAGGCAGCCCCCCCTGGCCCCGAGGCACTCACTGGTGGTGCTTCCTGACATCTGGATGATGCATTTGGACTCGCGGCTCATCTCCCGGGAGTTGAAGGGCCGGACGCGCACCGCCACCTTCACCGAGGCTCCCGCCATGGCGCCGGCTCCTGCTGGTCASAGCAGCAGCTGTCCTGCAAGGGGMACAACAGGGCTCAGGAAACCTGCATTCCATCCACATCTTGCACCTGTGCAGGATGAATGGAGAGCCTGTGCAAGGGAGCCTCCTGGGARCGCTGTTTTGCCTCTGCCCCAAAGGTGACATTTTGTTTCCATACCTGGATCTGCCCTCGTTTTACCTCTCCCTTGTCCCTGTCATACCTCAGGTCAGGACATGGACACTCCCCTGCAAGGCCTGGTGACACTCTGTAATCCTACCTGATSCCCAAATTCCCCTGGTTTCTTCTTTCCCTGTTAATCCATKGGCTGTGGTACCCCAGTGACAGCCCTGTCCTCCCCACAGGTCACTGACCTCACCTGTCCCTGCACTGCCCCTGTGCCTCAGGGTCACTGCGTGCCCAAAACCACACTTAAGGCAGGGCTGGGCACATGTGAGCCCTCTTTGGACCTGGACTCCCTTCAGCAGTTTTCCCTTTTGTTTTCCCTTGGAAACAAACCTTGCTGGAATTTATCTGGGCTCAGAGCCTTCTGCCTCTCCTTGCTGAGCCAGCCCATGCCTGTGTGGATGGGTGAGTTTGACTGCCCTGTCTGATCTCTCCTTTCCACTGGAGAGGCTGCTGGGGCCTGGCTAAAGGCTTTACTCTAAAAACCCCTCACTGCTGCAGACCCCCAGCTCAGTCCCAGGGCCATCCCTGCCCTTACCCCAGGGCAGCACTGGAGCCTCCATCCCCCTGCAGCAGACAGAGCTCTGTAAGCACTGCCAGCACCAGCACAGCCCCCAGGGAGCAGCTTTCTCATCCCAGAGTGCCAGTGGCACTGAGCACACAGCCCTAATGTGCAAGCAAGCCCACAGGCTGTTACCCAAGCCTCCTGGCTGCACCCCAAGGCCAGCAAAGCAGGGACTGGGCAGCAGGACAGAGCGGGGTGGGGACGAGAGCACTGGCATTCCATTGAGGAAGGAGGCGGGGGCTGAACACAGGCGCTGGCTTGTGCCTCCCATTCAGCTCCCACAAARCAGATGTGCAGCATCAGCACCAGCTGCCCTTCCTGGGGAGCCAGTGGCCATTGCACTCAGCTGAAGCTCCCGGTTTACCACCATATTTCCAGTCCTTTTGCAAAAACGTTATTAATTGCAAATCTCACAGGACAAAAGGAACACCTCCCAGGGCAGTTGTCCATCCCAGCACTAATTCCCAGGTGCTCCCAGTTAAGCCTCATGAGCACTGGCCAGAAAATTATACTGGGATCCTTCCTCTGATTGCTGCATCCTTTGGGATCCTYTTGGACCTGACAAAATCCCTTCCTGCCTTCTAACATCTCTCCCCTTTTCCTGCTTTTCCCTGCTCCCTGGCTCCTTGTGCTGATCCTGGTGGTGAAAWTGGAGCACAGGACCCCTCAGAACAGGGGCAGGAGCTGCTCCTCTGGCATCCCACCTGCAAAGGTGTGTGTGAATTCCCTGATGCTTTTCAAGCCTGGGTTTTGCCAGCAGGATGTTTATTTGCTCCGGGAGGAAGGGGATCAGGGAGAAATGAGATCGTTAGTGAGCACAGCTCTGGTTACATGGGCCATGACCAGAAGGAAGTGGAGAAGGAGGGATCTTGAACATGAGATGTGTTTTCCCATAGTGGAAATGAAAAATTCAGCAGGATTTGTGGAAAAAGGGCGGGGGGGAAAGGGAAGAAAAAACCAAATCCACAGATTTGCAAGTACCCCAAGAGAAGGGGATGGCTTGAAAACTACCTGAGGTCTGACAGCTCTGGTTTGATTTCCAAGGGGGTGAGAGGAAACCATAGATACAGTGGAAAAATTTGCATCRAGAAAGTGTTACAAGCTTGGCACTGCCTTCCAGAAACCCTTTGCCTATTTTATAAGTGAGCTGGCATGTCCAGCAGCATGCAGAAACAAAGCTTCTTCTGTTGGAGTTCCCAAGCCCTCCTCTTATCTTCCCGCTGGGATGGCTCCGCAGCTCCCACTGTGCTCAGCCAGGGATCACACCCAGAAATTCCAGAGTTCAAGCATTTGGTCTCAGGCTTTCTTGAGCTTGGATTATTTTAAGCAGGTGTTTAACACCACCCTGGAGTCCCTAAGCCAGCAAGTGGGCTGCTGCCTGCCAGTGGCCTCTGCCTCCCCACTCAGTGGGGGAAAGGAAAAATAAAACAGAAGTGCTTGCCAAAGGGGAATGAAGAAGTTGTTTTTCCCATGAAATGATTGGATTTATTCCCATGTGGAAGGGCTGCATCTCCACGAGGCCATCAGCTCGAGCTGCTCCACCCCGTGGCACCACTCAAGGACAATGGATTCATGCCCGGGCCAAACCCCACCTGCACCTGACAGCTGCCCAAGTCAAACATTTCCCTGTCCTCCCMAAACCAAACAGCTCCCTGCCCCCAGCTCTGCAGCCTCTCCACCTACCAGGGTTCTGAAGAGGTGGGGCAGCTCCCTGGACTGCTGCACACCCCCAGAAAAGCACCACCCATCAGTGACCAGCCCCAGGACTGCCTGCTGCCTGCCACCTCAGCCCTGCTCCTGTCCCCTCCCACCCCTGAGCCATTCCCAGCCACTCCAGCCCCATCAGTTCACATGAAGAAACTCTGGTTTCTCCTTTGRATCACTTTTCCAAGTGCCTCATCCTGCTGTGTACCCTCCACTGGTGCTGCTTTCCTTTCTTTGCCCCCCTCAGCCCCACATCCCATACCCCCACCACTGCTGGCCATGAGAAACCCCCTTCTTGCCAGCAGGGCCTTTTCTCTCTCCCTGCCACCCACAGGCTCCATCCCAGTGTATTCCCATCKGGCTCTCCTTGCCCAGTAAAGTGAGCTCCTCTCCTGGCCAGTATTCCCTGCTGCAGAGTCCCAGTTCCATTTTCTGCTCCATCCATTTCCCTCAGCTTCCTTGGTGGCAGTGCACTGCTTCCCTCTGCTCCTTGGCAGCTCTCCAGTCCCATCCCTGCCATGAAGGACCCCAGGTGACATCGTGTGCCCTTGGGGACCCCCAGCAGACACTGACCCAGCTGCTTCTCACCTTTTCCTTCCCCTGACTCACTTCCCTGGCTCAGCTGCAGGCAGGAGTTCAGCCTGCACCCCTGGCATCACTGATCATGGGCACTCAGCATCCTGTAAAGAGAGGGGCCAGGCTGCAGCAAGCAGGGCAGGGGCAGGGGCAGAGCCAGGGGCAGGGGCAGGGGCAGAGCCAGGGGCAGGGCCAGGCAGCACCCCCAGCCTGGGGGCAGCTCAAGCTGGCCAGCTCACTCTGCCTGGGGACAGGCAGAGCAGCCACCGCCTGCTTAATCTGCTGCCATCGAGAGAAATTCGATAAGCCACGACCAGCCTTTCACTGGGAGCGTGCCAGCACCAAAGCCCCGCTCCCTGTCCCCTCCCTGCCACCTCCCAGGGCTACCCTACACACCAGGGAGGCTGCAGAGAGGAATGGCCAAGTCCCTGAGGGCAGGGGAAACATCTGGAGCCATCCCCCAGCTCTGCAGGGCATCTCTTCCCCCTCTCCCCTGCAGCCTGCTGGCTCTGCCCATCCCTGTGACACACCAGTCACCCCCAGTGAGGAGCAAAGGGCCTGGAGAGCCACAGTTAACTGGATCAGCTAAGATTAATTGGGCTGAGATTAGCTAATGAAACCTCTCTTAAGTCCAGGGGCTACCAACTGGCAGCCTCTCCTGCTGAGAGGTGACCAACAGGACAGGGAGCATTGTCCCCAAGTGCCACCAACCAGCGAGCTCTTCCCCAAAGTATGCTAAGGAACGTGCTCTGCTGCTGGTCCCCCAGCAGGTGAGGAGCTGCCTGCACCCAGGGAAATCCGAGGTGAGTTTCCCTTTGTCTGCACACATCCAGACCCACGTCAGCTCAGGGGTGAGGCTGGACGCCCTGTTTGGCTGCACCAGTGCGTTCTCAGCAGCTGCCAGGCTTTGTTGTGGTGAGCCCTTCCCCTGCTCCCTTTGTCGGGGCCCCCCAGCTGTGAGTGGGAGCACGGGGCTCTGTGCTGTCCCCAGGGCAGCAGGGAACACTGCTGGATGACATGGCACCATCACTTGCCTGCCAGCCAAGCTGCTCACCCTCCTCCCGCCCCACACAGGACAAGGGGCCATGACAGTGCAGTTTTCTCCAGAGCAGCTCCTGCAGGCAGGGAGGCAGCTCCGAGGACAGCCCAGGACAAGGGCAAATGCCCCTCATTCTCAGAGGAAATCCAGCCCCTGCTTCCCCAGTGCCACCACAGGCTCCCTGCCCCGTGCCTCCTCACCTCCTGCCCACYCCAGTGGGGGACACAGCTTCAGGGCAGAGTTTGCAGCTCCCTGGGAATTTTCAGGCAGATTTAACTTACAGGAAGCAAATGTAAGGGCATGGATGAGGGGTTCTGCTCCCCATCTCTGCTGCAAAATAACCCCACCCCCCATCCCTGCTCCCTCCATCCTCTCCTCCAGACAATCACACCCAAGCTGCACAGAAAGGGCAGGGAGCTCTGGTGGGTGCCCAGCAGTGCTGGGCACGGAGAAGGGTCCCCATGGAGGGGGCASACAACAGATTCCCAAACGACACAGGGCTTGAGGGGCTGCAGCTCTTGCCACAYGCAGGGAGGTGGAGGGTGGTGGCAGCATCTTTGCCAGCGCCAGCTGCCACCTCCCAGACAAAATGGAGGTCAGCAGCAGYTTTGCCGAGATGGCAGAGCCACCACACCCCTGGCCATACCCCGGGGACAGGGAGGGTCTGCTGCCTCCCTGMCCCCCAGTGCCACAGAGGCCACCCGCATGGGGCTGCTCTGGGTGCTGGGGTGGCAGGGTACCTGGCCGTGGGGTGGTTCGGGAGATGCTCGCCTGCTTCCTGCCCTCCCCGAGCCCCGGTGCTGTCGCACGGGACCCGAGCACGCAGGAGAGCGGCTCACACAGGGTCTGCAGGATCGAGGGGAGGGGTCACTGGCCCGAGAGGGGGAGGAGGAGGAGGAGGAAGAGGAGGAGGAGGAAGCAGAGGAGTAAGACAATAGGGCAGGTGCAGGGCTGGTCCCTGCGAACCYGGATTTCCAAGCGGGGAGCTCTGCACTGGCCCTGCACCCCGGGACGTGCCCCTTCARCAGCCAGCAGGCACTGCATGGCCCGCAGTGACATGGCGGCCCTTGTCCAGCCCCTCCACAGCGCAAGGTCACCGGCRGCCGCTCGTCCTTGGGGTCAAGAACGGTCTCAGCATCGCAGCATCTCTGCCAGCTGCCCGCGGCGAGAGCCCCAGGTGGGGCATCCACCACTCCCTCCAGCGCTGCTGCTGAACTCCGGAGCGTTATGATGATGACGCAAGATGGCTCAGCTGCATAGCCACAGCCATCTGCCCCACGGCGAAGAGCAGGGGTGTCTCTGGGATGACGAGGGGTTCCTGTGTCCCCCGCCATGGGCTGCGGGCATGGCATCCTCCCCCTTCGCACCCAAGCTGGGATGCGGGGCGTCTCCTCGTCCGCGGGCAGTTCCCCCCCCCCATCCCCGGCTGGATCCTTCTGGAAGATGGGGCGGCACCCGGCGGTCACCGCGCTGGGGACCCGGGGGCAATTTCCCCCCACGCACAACTTCGAGCATCGGGGGGCTCCGCAAAATGGCCACCGGCCGCATCCCCCCCGCCGGACCCTCGGGGATGCGCATCCCGCTTCCACCCGCCACGCCTCGCCCCCGCCGGGGCCACGAGGGGCGGCACCGCCATCCCGGAGCATCCCCGGTGCCCCCCTCGGGCAGCGCCCCGGGGCGCAGCGGGGCTGCCCCGTGCTGCGCGATGCCGCTCGCCCCTACCTGTGATGCCCGTGGCCGTGCCCGCGGCCGGTTCGGAGGGGCGCCGCGCTCAGCCGTGGGCGGGGGGCGCCGGCATGGGGCCGAGCCGCGCGGTGCGATGCGGTGCCGGTGCCGGTGCCGGTGCCGGTGCCGGTGTCGGTGTCGGTATCGGTGCCGGTGCGGGTGGCAGCGGCCCCGCCCCTGCGGTCCCCGCCCCACGCGCTGGTTGGCGGCCGCCGCCGCCCGGAGGGGGACGCGGGGACCGGGAGGGCGCGCTCGGGGATGGAGCGGTGACGTCAGCGCATCCCCCGGCCCCGGGCGTGCTGCGGAGCCGCCGCAGGGGCGGGGCGGGGCGGGGCGGGGAGGGGAGGGGAGGCTCTCGGCAGCCGTCGCCCGGCAACCGGCACCGACCCGGCAACCCGGTACCCCGGTACCCCGGCACCCCGGTACCCCTGTACCCCGGCACCCCCGTATCCCGGCATCCTGGTACCCCGGCACTCCGGCATCCCGGGGCCCGGCACCTCGACACCCCTGTACCCCTGTACTATGGTACCCCTGCACCCCGGTACCAGAGTACCGCGGCACCCCGGCACCCCGGCGCAGTTACTGCGAGGAGCGCCCCTCGCCAGGGTTCCCGTGCCCCCGGCCCCGGCGCCGTCAGTTCGCTCCTCCGCCCGCAGAGCCCCCGCCCGCCGCCCGGGGCACGGCCGCTGCTGCCCATCTGCGCCCGGAATTCAGAGCCAGAGCAGAAAGCGGATTACTCCTTCGCTGCCAGCTGTTTCCACGGCCACCCTCGCCCCATGGCAGCCCCGAGGCCACGCGTCCCCTCCCCGCCCCAGCCGTGCCCCAAATCTTCCTAGAGGASAGGCAACTGGGAGAGCTTCTTCATCTGAAATGTCGTCACTGCTTTGGTGGGATGATGACTGGGCAGCAGTCCCCGGGCTGACTGTGGCTTCCATCAGCCGTGCAGGAGCACACTCACCTGCCCCCAGCTCCTCAGTGGTAGCCACCCAGCTGCTGGGCAGATGTGCTCTCACCTGGCACTGCTGCTGGCCCCCTGTCCCATATGTCTTCAGCAGCGGCCTCTGGTGCCAGTCCTGCTGGGTGGGAACTCTCACCCCTATGCTGCCATCCCTAGCCAAAGCTTTGCTCACTGAGGGGCTCCTCCGGGCCGTGACCCTCTCGTGGATCTGCTAAAGCTGGCAGCAGGCAGCTTGTTTGCATTCCAGGGCATGGATGGCAGAGAATGTGCCAGAGGCTGGGCACAATGCCATGTGCTGTGTGTACACAGAGCAGGTGATTGAATGTCCAACTGCCTGTGGCATCCTCAGCATCCCCTGGGATGCCCGTGGCCCAGGCTGAGCCTGCAGAGCACAGCGCAGAGCACAGTCCCAGTTCACAGGCCTGGTGCACATCAGTCCCCTGGCCAGCCTCCTCCAGGCTGTCACCAGTCAGACACCCCTCTGCAAGGCAGGGCCCTGGGCAGGGAGCCCTGGTCAACATGGATGTTCTTCTGCAGGAGGAGCCATGACCATGGCAGCTGTGCCAGACCAGTCTCAGCACAACCATCCTGTATCACAGGATCTAGGTGCCCAGAGCAGGGATCTCACCTGCTGGAATACTGTTTGGAAA
The DNA here is from genome assembly GCA_902810485.1 of Alauda arvensis. Taxonomy (NCBI): domain Eukaryota; kingdom Metazoa; phylum Chordata; class Aves; order Passeriformes; family Alaudidae; genus Alauda; species Alauda arvensis. The sequence goes on along the minus strand of CADDXX010000364.1, from coordinate 394,694 downwards.
CATTAGCCCTGGTGTTGTGGGGGCCACGGAGACAGGGACTGCCTGGGGGCTTGCAATTCCCAGAGGCTGGCACACCTGGAGAGTGATGAGCACTACCAAGGGGGCATCCTCCAAAACGAGGGGCCCAAGRTAGCAGAGATAGCACTGGTGACACATTAATCACACAGAGGAGGCAACCAGGGCTAGAGTCCAGACTGGCAGGGGGAACACCGAATTCTGGGTCAAGGTCCATGGGGGYACTGGACACTGCTGGTACAGGATTCACCGTGTTGCAATGCTGAGAGCWGCTCTGACAACTTTCACTGCTCCTCTCCTCCGGACTCAGCTGCCGGGGACAGCACGTCGTGCCATGACCGGCCGCCTGCTCCGCGTTCCCCCGCCGGAGGAGCTGCTGCGGCCGCTGGCCGTGCCCGAGAGGCTGCTGCTGGGGCCAGGACCCAGCAATGTGCCCTCTCGCATCCGGGCTGCGGGCGGCCGCCAGCTCCTGGGCTACATGCACCCTGAGATGCTGCAGGTGAGCTGCCCCAGCCCAGCCTTCCTTCCCTCCCCTCCGCTTCCTCACCCCCCGGAGGAGCCGGAACAGCTCTGCTGGGGCGAGAGGAGCACTAGCAGCGCTGGCCGGTGTCCTGCTGCCGCCCGCAGGTGATGGATGAGATCAGGGCAGGTATCCAGTACGCCTTCCAGACGCGGAACCCGCTGACGCTGGCCATCAGCGGCAGCGGCCACGCTGGCATGGAGGCTGCCCTCTGCAACCTGCTGGAGCCRGGTGACACCGTGCTGGTGGCCATCAAGGGCGTCTGGGGAGAGCGTGCCGCCGACATCAGCAGGAGGCTGGGTATGCGGGGAGCAGGCAGATGATGTGGCAGGGCTGAGGGGATGGGCTTGGAGGCAGGAGGGCTCGGTTTGGTGTCCCAGTCCTGGCAGTGCTSGGTGACACAGCTTAAAAATCCAGAGAGCACATTGCTAGAGAGCACTCCAGGTTTTTCCAAGAATGATGCCACTCCGTTTGTGGTGCCTTATGGCTTTTCCACTGGGCAAATCTGCAGGAGGCCAGAGCCAGGCAGGTGGCTCTGCTCCTGGTTCATGCACGACCAATTGCCCCATGGAGCAGGTAGGTGACTGCCCAGTGGGAAGCATTGCCAAACCTCACTCTCCTCTGCCCAAATTCCTCYCAGGAGCCAATGTCTGTGAGCTGGTGAAGCCCCTGGGCAAGTACTTCACTCTACAAGACATTGAGCAGGTGAGTGCTGGCCTCTGTGCAGAGGGCAGGAGCTGGCCTCCAGTGTGGTCACCTTCCCTCTGTGACCCTCTGTGCCCCTCTGCAGGGCCTGGTGCAGCACAAACCTCTGGTGCTCTTCATCACCCACGGCGAGTCCTCCACGGGGGTGCTGCAGCCCCTGGAGGGGCTGGGCGAGCTGTGCCACCGGTCAGTGCGTGGTGGGCACCCACAGGGGCTGAGGGCACCCCGAGGTCACCTCTGGGGACTTGGGCCTGGGCGTTTCTGTGTGCTGGGCTTTCCTCTGGCTCTCTTGTGCTGGAAGCAGTTGGTGCCAGTGAGACATGCAGCCCCTGTGGGGAGCAGGATGCCAGGGCTGTGGGCAGAGTTGTGGCAAGAAGAGGTGGCAGGACACCAGGCTGAGCTCTGTCCCCCCACAGGCACGGCTGCCTGCTGCTYGTGGATTCTGTGGCATCGCTTGGGGGAGCCCCCATCTTCATGGACCAGCAGGGTAAGGAGCACAGTGCCATCATGGGCAGCCAGGGGACAAAGGGGCTCATGCCTGGGACAGGGAGAGAGCAGTGGGATCTGCCYCTCCGCCTGTATCTTGGCTAGCAGCACTAGAAACTGCTGCAGCCAGAGAGCCTGTTCCCCTTGGGGGCCCATCAGCAGTGCCAGGGGCCCTCCCAAAGCAGCCTGAGCACAAGTAGGACCTGCCATGTGTGCCACCCTTGTGCCTCCCACCCACCACTCACAGGTAGGTCAGAGGGCTCAGCATTTTCCTGCTGGGGGCCTCTGATTCCTAAGGAGTTGTCTTCCCTCTTGGGCAGAGATCGATGTCCTGTTCTCGGGGTCCCAGAAAGTCCTCAACGCACCCCCTGGCAGTGCCCCCATCTCATTCAGTGAGAGAGCCAGGTAAGAGCAGCCCAGTCTCACCAGGGGGAAGGCCATGGGGCTGGGGGAGGCTGTCACCTCTCTCCCTTGCCAGCCACCTGCTTCGGTCCTGCTCTGTGGAGAGGATGCCCAGCAGCAGTGCCATGGGGGTAGAGCCCATCCCACCCCTGGGCAGTGACTGGGAGCTKGAGCCAATCTCTGTGCTCACTTTAGGGGAGTCCTCCCTCCCACCTTGGAGCTTTCCCCACCTCTCCCCAAAACTCTATTTCACCAGGGAGAAGCTGCTGAAGAGGAAGACAAAGCCCTCATCCCTCTATCTGGACGTATTCGRGTTGGCAAAATATTGGGGCTGTGACGGGGAGCCGCGGAGGTGAGGGCAGGCTCTTTGTTACCACTGCAAGCACTCCCCACCCAGCCTTTGTCCCGGCTCAGGCCCTGCCTCCCCATCACCCTGGCTGCTGGTGACAACTCTGCGCTGGGTGAGCAGGAGGGAGGATGCTGTGCCTCAGTTTCCCCGACCCCGAGCAAGGGGCTGCAGTGCTGCAGCCAAGCTGAACCCCTCTGGGTACCCCTTGAGTTTTGCAGGTTCCACCACACGGCACCCATCAACAACTTCTTCAGCCTGAGGGAAGGCCTGGCCATGCTGGTGGAACTGGTGAGCGGCACCACACAGGCAGGGGGGCAGCAGCAGTGCCCGTGGGGCTTGGAGGGACCGTGGGAGCCAGGAGATGCCTGGCAGCAGCAGAGCCCTTCTCTCTGCTCTCTGCCCACAGGGTCTGGAGAACTCCTGGGAGCGACACCGGGCCAACAGCACCCGGCTGTGCCAGGGGCTGTGTGACATGGGGCTGCAGCTCTTTGTGGAGGAGGAGGTGGGTGCAGGGCAAGCCCACCACCACCACMGAGCAGGGCCAGCGTGAGGACACGGCCCTGGGCAGCTGGAGCTGTGCCTGGGCAGCTTTTGATGCCAGAGGAAAATCTCCCCCCTCAGCGATGCTCCCTCCTGGCAATGTGCTGGGGTCACCGGGGGCCGTGGGACTGAAACCAGTCTCTCTGTTCCTCAGAAGGCCAGACTGCCCACCATCACCACTGTCAGGGTGCCCGAGGGCTACAACTGGAAGGACATCACGRCCTTTCTGATGGACAACTACAACATGGAGATCGCTGGGGGCCTGGGCCCCACGGAGGGCAAGGTGGGCAGAGTCCTCCCCTCCTGCTGCCCACAGGGCCGGGCACAGCCCCGCGTTCAGCGCCTCTCTGGGGCTGCCACAGCCGCAGTGTGTGGCTGGCTGAGCCCCATCGCCCCGAGCAACGCATAGCGGCGTAACCACACACAATCCCCGGCTAATTGAATAACCACGCACGTAATTAGCGGGGTGACACCTCTTTATAGGGAGCGGTGTGTTAAATACGAGCAAGGGAGCTGTGCACAAGCACACAGCCCGGCTGTGTGCCCTGCTGAGGCACAGACACACTCACTCTTCTCCTGCCAGATCCTGCGCATCGGCCTCATGGGCAGAAACTCGACCAGAGGCAACGTGGAGCGAGTGCTTGCAGCCCTGCAGGATGCCCTGAAGCGCTGCCCCCGCAGCCGGCTGTGAGCAGCCCCGCYGGGGAGCTGGCCTGGCACTGCCCCRGTGCCTGGCAGCACAAGGACTCCACTGCCCCCCTGGGATGCTGGCAGGRGACACCCAGCGAGCCAAGGCACCGTGGAAAGAAGCTGGGCTAGCAGGGGCCGTGGAGGAGAGGGCTGTGCTCAGCACAYGTGGCTCAGAACCACTTCTCCCATCGCTCCCCGATGGCCTGGCCCCTCAGTTCTTTCCCCTCCCCTGGCCCCAGGGCACGGTGACCCTCAGCAGGCTGGATGCAGGATCTGACCATAGCTCCCTTCCCCTCCCATCACCCAACAGCCTTGGCCTTCCCCACCCTGCAGTGCAGATGCCAGCCATCCCCCTCCAGGTGCTATTCCAGGAAGCACCCAGTGCCCAGGAGCACCAGGGCAGCCAAAGCCCCCCAGCTGCAGCAGATGTGCTCTCTCCCCTGTACCACCTTTCCTCAATAAAATGACACAGCAGCACGCTGCTCCCTGGCCCTGTAGCTCTCCCCAGAGTTCTGAGACAGCCCAGTGAGGCAGCAGCAGGGTCTCACTCAGCTCTGCTGAGGGATTTTTTGGCGGATCTTGGCGAGGAGCTGGGACGCTGCTGAGCACCGAGCGCTGTCCTGGATCCGGAACACCTGGAACTAAAGGCAGGGGGGAAGTGAGGAGAGGGCTCCCCATTCTGCTTGAGCCCCGTGGCCCAGCACTGCCAGCCTCCCCAGAGGGGTCAGTGGAGCCAATTGCAGCACATCCCAAGCTTCCCAGCTCAGGTGRCTTCTGGTGCTGCCTCGGGAGTTCAGCTGGAGGGCTGGGGTTACCTGGCTGGGGTTACCTGGCTAGGGTTACCTGGCTGAGCAGCATGTCAAAGTAGGCTGTGTCCCAGTAGGAGCCATCCTCGGGGAGCTGCAGGAGGGCTCGTGTCTCAGTGTCTGCCTGGCAGCTGCCACTGAACCCATGGAGGCCAAAGTGGAAGTGGAGGAAGCGTTGGGGGTCCCAGGCAAAGCTCTCGACTTTATGGTAGAGGGTGGCAAGGTCTGGGGCTGCTCCTTGGAAGAGGTTTTCCTCTGGGTTCAGGAAGTGGGGCAGGTGCTGGGTGGCCAGGCAGCGGAGAAGGATCACCAAGAGCCTGTAGACAGAACCTTCCAGGTCCTGCCAGTCCTCTGGGGAGGGGAAGAGCTCTGTGCTCCACAGCAACACCATCTGTGAGGAGGGAGAGAAGAGCACAGGGCCTGACCCCAGGAAGGCTGTCCCTTCACACCCTGCAGGTACCACTTGTGGGGCTGAATCCATGCAGGCTGGMGCAGATGATRCTTTTCTGAAGGCCAGATAGATWCATCTGCCCTTTTCTTTAAAAAAAYCYCACAACCACCACCCTCAAAACATCAAAGAATGCAACACAAAGCAAAGCACACAGGATTTGGGTTACTTGGAGCTAGAGTAATTCTATAAGCAGAAAACATCCTTGCACCCTTGTCTTGGAGAGCCACCAAAAGGCAGGGCACACCTGGATGGTGCCAGCAGGTGCTGTCCCCAGCATGGCCAGTTGGCATGGCTCCAGAGTGTTGAAAACAGGTCGGGTGGGGAGAGAAGGATTTTTCTCAGCAGAAACACCACCCTCAGCCCTGTAGAGGCAGGTCCCAGCACACCAGGGCATGGGGCATCCTGCAGCACTGCACAGGGATGCCATCCCACACACACAGGCAGCCTGGGCCAGGGGATGCTGCCCTGCACACCAGTGCAGAGCCCCAGCTCTGACCACACCAAGTGTCTCCAGCTGGAGGTTGCTGGATCAGTCCAAGGAAGAAGGATCAAAGCCCTCTAACCCTGGCTGGCAGCAGCACACAACCTTTCCAGACACAGCCATGGGCCCCAAAGCACTGCAGGTGCTGGCCCCTGTTGTTTGGGTTCTTGTGTAGGGGAGCAGCCTTGGCTCTGCTGGCCCAGAGAGCCCCAGTCCCAAGCAGCAGAACCAACCTACCTTCAGGTGGTTGAAAGTGAGAGTGCCTTTCCCCTCCTGCCCTCCCCAGTCCTGGTCCCGCAGCTGGTCCAGCAGGCGGAGGCTGTCCAGGCGGGGCCCCTTCAGGGTGTCCACTCCTCGCAGCAGCTTCAGGATGGGAAGGTGACAGGAGGATCTGGAGGAAGAGAGTGGGAGGGGAGATGAAGACCTGCATCCTCCCAGGATGGGGGGAGTGTGCCTGCAGTGACTTGGTGTGCAGGGGGATCCCTCCGTGCCACACATGGGCTCCCAGCCAATGCAGCATCTTGGATCTACCTCCTGTGCTTGCCTCTGGCAGAACTTCAGAGGTGTGCAGTGAGATGGGAACTCTGCTGAGCAGCTCCTGCCCTCCCAGGAGGATCAAGAGTGGGGCAAAGTGGGGTTGTGCTGCCCTATGAGTAGTGGGGAGGGGAGGCTGGGGTGGTCCCCAAAGAGGGGCTGAGCACCCAGCTGGACCACCTTGTTCCCAAAATAAATATGGACTGGTCCAGCTGGCTGCTCAGCCCCTCCGTGGGGCTGGGTATGTGTGCTGGCAGGCAAGATACGTCACTCCAGTCCCATTTTGTCCTGCAGCCCACCTTGGGAGGCACCTCATCCCCATGCTGCTGCCAGGTGCCTAGGCTTGTCCCTGAAGCCCAGGCAGGGAGCTGAGAGCTGCCACCCTCTGCACAGTCAGGGCACAGCCCCAGTGAATAATTGCAGGGGGCTCCTTCAGTTGCATTCCCCCTCTTTCCCTGAGTTGTCTGACATTTGGCTGAGGTTTTTTTTTTCCTCCAACACAGGGAAGAGGGTTTGGGCATCATGAGCAGGTGACTTCAACCCCTGCTGGCACATCCCCACCCCRTCCCAGCCTCTTTTTGCCTACACTCAGCAGTGCTGCCAGCCAGGGGGGATCCCTGGTGCAGGATCATGCAGCTGAGTCTCTCACCTCCAGCAGTGGGGGGAGGCAGGGACAAAGTGGGCCTCCTCTGTGGCCTTCCTGAGGCTGCCTTCAGGGAAGCCCCTGTCACTCTGCCGCCTCTGGAGCTGGAGTGGCTCCYGCTGCCTCCTCACCACCGGAACAATGTCGAAGCGAATGGTCTTCCAGCTGCCACGGATCAGCAGGGAGAGCTGCATGGCATCCCCCTGCAGGTTTTCAGCACTGATGTCACCTAGATAGATGCAGAGGAGCAGGTTATTGCAGCTGGTCCCACAGGCTGAACCAGGTGTGCRCTGCAGCACCCGTGGCCTCTCCCACCCCACTCCACTCAGCCCTTCCCAGTGCTGCAGCCTGGTTGCAGTTCCCTGGGTAAAACCCCTGTCCCAGCCACACTGGGGTGGTTTTACAGGAAGAAGCATCACAGGGCTSAAGGTCAGGCACAGCAGGAAGCAATCAAACCGAGCCGTGCTTCTGGGGGGCTGAAAAGTGCCAAAAAAAGCAATGCAGTCCAAGAGAAATGGAGCAGGAAAAGTTCATTGCTTTGAGGGGGTGCAGGAAGATGAAGGTCACGGGCTTGGCCACGGAGGAAGGAGGGGATGGTGGACTTGCTGGGACTGGGTTAAAAGACTTYCAGACCCACTGGTCCTCTCACATCACCCTTTCACCCTGGCTGAGCTTTACTTCAAGAAGCACACTGGGAGATGAAAATGCATGAAGAAGCTGATGGAACTGCTATGGGCATTCCCCAGGGCCCCCTCCCACCATGGCTTTTCCGAGGACACTGCTGCTAGCTGGAGCCCATGTGTTCACAGGGTCAGACCCATGCCCCAGGGCCCTGGTCCAGCTCTGATGCACTCCCAGCTCACTCTCCAAAAAGGAGGAGGGGGCACTTGGAGGCCAAGAGGTGGAGGGGAGAATGTGGTTAGGGTAAACCAAACACACCAAATCCTTGAGCAAACTCTACCTGGGGGCTAACAGCAGGGCTGGGTGCACCCTGCACTCACCAAGAAAGGTCCCATCACGCCCAGGGGAAGATGCCTGAGGATGACTCTGATGCCCTGGGATGGCAGGACACAGTTTGCATCTCCCCTTCCTYAGTTGGGGGCAAAGCCCATCCCAGCACACAGCAAGGTGCTGGCTCACCTGCTCCTGCAGGTTTTGGGTGGGCCACATGCCCGGGAACATAGGTCCCAGCATGTTTGTATAGGGATCACTGCCAAGCTGGGAAGCTGGGCAGGCACKGGAGGCAGCTCCTGCCTGGGAAGCACCCTGCCAGCGTACGCACCTGGCTGAAGCAGGAAGAGGCGTCGGCAGTGCACGATGGCTGAAACAAGGAGCTCTTTCAGGTGCCGGAGGATTTTGCCTGGAAGCAGGCACTCTGCACCACCACCTCCGTGCTCCATCGCAYCCACCACACCGGTCCAGTCCTCCAGAGCAGTCCCCGGAGAGCACACTGCCAGGCAGCAGGTGTTCATCCCTGCGGGATGCCTGCCGGGGGTGTCCCTGGTGTGGCACGCCAGCACCCGCAGGCTGTCACCGTCAATGCGCAGGGGCATCTCCAGAGTGACAGCATCCTCAGAGGCACACAGAGCRAACTCGAAGGCTTCCAGGTTCCTGGCGTAGTCCACGAGGAAGCGGGGTTCCCTGGCRTGGACGCTCTCCAGCAGGGTGAGCAGGATGTCCTCGGCCCGCTGGAAATGCTCCATCCGCTGCCTCTCGCGGGACACGATCACCCCGAGGTAGCTGTGCCAGAGGGAAGTGTTGGCTTCCATGGYAGCCCTGCCACCGCCTTACGCTGCTCCGAGCAGCAGGGAAGGTGCGTGGGCAGGGAGGGCAGGGCTGGGCGCCGTCGTGGGGCGGGAGCAGGGAAGCAGAGCCGGGCGTTTACAAGCACAAGCGCTGGGTGGCTCCCAGGGAGAGGTACAGGGCAAACCCAGGGCGAGGGCTTGAGTCACACCGYGGTCCCTGTTCCGGCACTGCAGAAGGTGACAGCGAGTGCTCAGCTGGCGGGTCATGCCCGGGTAACGCTGCGCTCTCCCACACCCCYTTGGCACAGGGACTACGTGCCGGCAGCACCGTCCCACAGCCAGTGCCGGGTGAAGGGACCCCCTGTTCCCCTGCCCCAGCCCATCTCCCCCTGCCCGGCCGCTCCCAGCCTGTGTGGCACGCACAGGAGCTGCTCCTGCTGGAGCTGGGCCGTGTGGCGGGGCTGTGGAAGGGCTGCAGGACCCTGAGCCTGCCTTGCCGGTGCCCAGGGCAGCCCTGCAGGCTCGGTGCAGCTCTGCCAACACCAGGCTCAGGCTCCATCAGGCTCCGARCTCCCAGGTGCGGCACCCCCGCTCCCCTCTCCAGGAGCGAGCCCGCCCGGCTGCGCACACGGCCCCGCCCGGGGCGCGGTTYCCTGCCGGGCTGCGGGAGGATCGGCCCGGGAGGACCCACACACCGGGGCTTTCCACCCCAAAGCCGCCGTGGGGAGGGGTCCGGCAGCGGCGGGGCCGGTCCGTGCGGTCCCAGCCCAGCCCAGCCGCTGCCGGACCCCGGCCCCGCTCGGAGCCTGGGGCTCGGTGCATGTCTGGGGCTCGGTGCATGCCCGGGGGCTCGGTGCATGCCCGGGGACTCGGTGCATGTCTGGGGGCTCGGTGCATGCCCGGGGGCTCGGTGCATGCCCGGGGGCTCGGTGCATGCCTGGGGCTCGGTGCATGCCCGGGGGCTCGGTGCATGCCTGGGGTTCGGTGCATGCCTGGGGTTCGGTGCATGCCTGGGGCTCGGTGCATGTCTGGGGGCTCGGTGCATGCCCGGGGGCTCGGTGCATGCCGAGGTGCCTGCGGTCGTAGCCTCAGACCTGCCCTCCCTTCTCCCCATCTCCCACAAATCCCGGAATGGGGATTTCCAGGCACGTTATCTTTTATCACCTTGCAGAGGTGCGTTCCCGAGCTTGGCAGGCCCGGAGCCGGAGCTCAGTGGTTGTGGCTGGAAGGCTGGGCTCTCCCAGCGTGGTTCAGCCGTCCCCAAGCGTTCCTGCAAACTGATTCTGCCCTTGGTCAGGGCAGGGAAGGGAGTGGGGGAGGCTCCGTGGCAGCAGGAGGCCCGAGACGAGTGTGGGGACGGCTCCTGAGGAAGGGAGGGAGAATGCCATGGGGCTCATGGCCCTTCCTCCCACCTCCTGCAGCTCGTGCTTATCCTTCTAAACAGCCCAGATGAGGTTTCTGGGTCTCCCTAGGCGTTATTTCCAGTTCGTCCTTTAGTTCATCCTTGTGCCTCTTTCAGTTCCCCGCGGCTGAGGAGCTGCCCTGCAGGAAGGAGTCTGTTCCTCATGTTCATCTACCCTTCTGCCAGCTGGCTGAAGGAGCTCTGCTTTCCAAGGGTCAGAGCTTCCACCTCCAGAGCATCCTTGAGCACCTGCAGTTCGGGTCAATTCAGCCTGGGTTTCTCACTACCAGGAGGCTGTGGGTGCTCRGAGCTGGGCAATCTCATTCAGATTTTAAACCCTGACAGTGGGTGATGGGCTCTGCATCTCCTTACCTGGGCCCTGTGCTTCAGGTTTCACCCCATCTGAGCAGGGCATGCTCAGTCCCCCACACCAATGGCTGTCTAAACCAGGGCTGAGGGGGCAGGTCTTGCTCTCCTCCACCATGTGGGGAAGACAAGCTGGCTGGCATCCCAGAGAGGGACCAAGAGCAGCAGACCCCCATCAGAGTGGCTTGGGCTCATCCTGAAGAATGCTGAATCCAAGTCAGGCAAGAMAGACTAGTGCTTCATGCCCTGGTGTGGGAAAAAGAGGGCAGAGAGATGCAGGCCACCACTTTTCTGGGAGTGCTGGGGCATGGCTCACTGCTGGCAGGGTTGCTGTGTGCCCATGGAGCATCATTTTGTCATGGATGGGGTCCCTGCTGCAGCAGCAGCCAGGACATCCCTTCTGTCAGTGCCTGGCAGGAATGCTGGAGGAGGCTGTGGGCATCCTGCACAAGCTGAACTGAGAGCCAGGAGTGGTTCTAGAGGAAGGTAAGGCTGGGCAGGGCAGGGAAACATTGCTGTCCCCCCTGATGTCTTGGTGCTAGAGGGGTAACCCTGCCCTCTTGTCACAGAGCTGGCTGAGCCCACAGTGTGACCCTGGCATGCTGCTGCCAGAGCTCTGATGCCAGGAAGAGCCAGTGTGATGTGATCCTCTTGGCTCATCTCTGCCTTTGACACCTGCACTTTTTGGACCTCTGGGTGCCACAATCAAGAGGCTGATGCTGCAAATGCTGCCTTCTGCCCCTTCTACAAGCTGGAACCTCCCCATTCCCCCTTTCCCCCTTTCTTCCTTTCCCACTTTCCCCTTTTCCCCCTTTTCCCCTTCCCCCTTCTGCCTTTCCCTTCCTCCTTTCTTCCTCTTTCCCTCCTTCATGTTCTTCACCCTGTTTTTCTCCTTTTGTTTTCCCTTTCCCCTTCCTCTACCTCATTCTCTCCTCTCCCCCACAGGCAAGGGGCCAGGGGCAGGCCCTGGAGGCAGCACAGTGAGTGAGCTGCAGGCACTATGTGAGGAGGAAGAGTGATGCTGGGCACTGGCAGTGGCACATCTGGTGACAAAGCTGGCCAGCCAGRAGAGGTGGGAGCAGCTGGAGGTGCTGAGCAATGCTCTGAGCAGGAGGGAGCAGAGCTGGCGTGGGGAGGGAGTGGTGCAGATGAGGGGATGGGCACAGAAGCTCCATCCCACTGGATGGGTGGCTGAGCCCTGGCTGGGGCCATGCTGCATGGCATGAGCCATAGGGCAGGGACAATGCATGGCTGGGCATTTGGGGCACCCCCTGGACACTCGAGCCTGCAATCAGCCCCAGCTGAGCACACCTCCTCTGGCTCAAAAMCAGCAGGAAAAATTTCCTAGCCAGAAGGTCAGTTAGGCTGTGGAAGACATGGCTGGAGTGCAGAGTGTCTGGACAAGTCACTAGAGGCTGGTGGCAAGTGCCCTGGTGCTGGCAGGGAGTCTGGCCTGAATGAGCTAATCACTGTTTCCATCTCGCCGTTTCACCGTCCCACGAATTTTTGCTCTGTTAGAAACAGGAGAGAGAAAACAACCCCAAAATAAAGGGCAAGCACAAGCAAGAGAGAGGAAAAACCCTGGGGGCATGGGAGCACCTGGCACAGCAGAGGTGGGTGAGGAGCTTCCATGAGCCCCCAGTGTCCCCCAGCCAGCTCCCCTCTCTGTGGGGCTGTGCAGTGTGACTGCTGCACCCCAGAGCCTGCAGGATGCCATCAGCACCCAGCAGAGAGGTACTGGGGTGCTGAGCTGTGGGCTGAGGAGGTGGCACAGGGGCACTGGCATGCAGGAGGTAGGTTATGCTCTGCCCCAGCACTTCTGCACCCCACAAGCCCCCAGAGTGGCACGGCCCCCAACAAAGCGGCTGGGATGGGGAGGGGGGACAAAGCAGGGAAGGTAGAGAGGAAGAGAGAGTAATTTAACATGACAGGCTGTTTATTTTGGCAAAAAGGGTCTCTTTTCAACAGATTTCAAAGCTCGGCCCTGGGGCTTGGGGGGGACCACACAGAGGGGTGGGAGACGAGGGGTGCGAGATGGGGGGGTTCAAGGGGTCATCCAGAGTGAGAGGGAGGGAGAAGAATCCCCAGCCTGTTCATCCCTGGGGCACAGGCAGGTTTTGAAGCCCTGGCTGTGCTTGCAGCAGGGTGTCCCCACGGGTGCCCACGCACATGCTTGCCTACATGCATGCACACACATTCGCACGCTCCCCCTGCCCCTGCTCCCTCCTCCAGGCCAGGGCTCAGCTGGAGTCTTGGCTTCCCCCAGTGACATTTCAAAACAGGCTGTTTATTAGAAGAGCGTCGTGTAGGGAAAGAGTGTAGATCTCGGTGGTCGCCGTATCATTAAAAAAAAAAAAAAAATAACAATAAAAAAAAAAAAAAAAAAAAAAAAAAAAGAAAAAGAAAAACACCAAAACCAAGGGGGGGCCGAAATTGCTAGGAAAGAAATAATTGTTATAATCACATTAAGAGCTTTGGCTGTAAAACTCTTGTGAGGGCGCAGGGAAGGAGCTGGGGCTGCTCTCTGCAGGGAGTACAGGGGGCGGTTTTCCTGCCTTGTGCTCTTTTATTTTCCAGTCCTGATCCAACAACACCTCCCCTCCTCCCCTTTTCCTCCCCTTTATCCTGGGAAATGAAAACAATTTATTTAATGATGGATCATCCCTTTCTCTGGTCACTGACCTTCTGTGTGAATTTCTGCTGAGCTCGGTGGAAAACTCGAGGCTGGGTTGTGGATCCCATCTGTGGATGGGGGAGGGGGGAAGCTCACCCTTATCCTTCCCAAAATCCACAGCAACAATCCTGGGGAGCAGGACAGGGCTGGCAGAGAGGGTCCCCACCAGCAAGTCYAGGAGCAGACTTTGCTGCAGGCACTGTCCCTGCAGACCAGGGGCTTTGGGGGCAGACATGGGGGTCCCAGAGCCTTCCCACCCCTTCTCCTGGAACACCCGCAGGAGTTCTGAGCACCCACTGCCTTCTCCCTGACCTGCTCTGAGGCTGGGGTGGGCTGGGGAGCAGTGCGGGGGTGGCAGTGGGCAATGGAGGAGTGATCCCCACGCTGCCAGCAGCCCTTGCTGCCATGGGGGGTTTTCTGGCTCAGGGGGTGTGTGGGCAGTGCTTTGCAGACCTGATGAGGGACGGGGCCGGGAAGGCGTGTGGGGCTGCCCGGGGCTCCCGCAGCAGCCGGGGATGGATTATTCCCGTGGCAGGCGGCTTGGCCTCTGGCCGGTGCCGTGTTTGGCTGGGCTCTGCTCCCTGGGGAGGGGATGGGATGGCCGGGGGAGTGAGGGGGAAAGGCAGCATCCCTTTTGGCTGGGGGCTGGCGGGGGTGTGTGTGCTGTCAGCGCCCGGCACGCACTGCCCCGGGGCCCCCGGCAGGAGCGTTCCCTGCATCCCTGCTCAACCCGCAGCTGACCTGCAGAACCAGCATGGAGCAACACAGCRTGCAGCCCCCTCCCCTCTGGCCCTTCATCTGCCGTGGCCTGTTGCTCAAAGCATGGTTCTTGTAAAAATGCGTAAATATTTATACAAGAATAATTTAAAAAACATGGGCTGTCAAATAATCAAAGCAGCAGAACATCCGAGGAGCTTTCAGCTGGATTGGGAAAGCCAGCGTTGCTTTCCGATGCTCTGCTGCAATGCTGGAGGTGCCCATGGTCAGCCCCAGCCCTGTGCAGTGCTGGACTTGCCAATGTGGCCTCACAACACGTTTGAATTCTTCATTAAAGCTGCTGGTGGGTTGGCTTTCACTGCCATTAATCCAGCTGCCCGCTGCAGGAGCCTCAGGCAGGGATAGGGCTTCACCAGGCTCTGGTTTCAGCTCGTGTCCTGGTTTTGGCACTGYTCCCTGCACTGGGGCTGCCTCAGAAGCCGGGGATATCCTTGGGTGAAGTGCTGTGTCCTCATCCTGCCCTGAGATGCGTGGTGAGCCCAGGGACTGGTGTGGGCAGCTGAGCTGGCAGGGTGACCCCTGGTGCTCCTGGGTTGCTGGGGCACTCTCTGATAGCATCCCCACCCCTCCAGAGCCAGCAGCACCCTCAGCATTTCTAAACCTTGGCTTTGCAGTGGTGGGGCAAGAGCATTGGGCCAGGGCTTCCCCCAGGCAAGAGGATTTGTGTCCATCTCARTGGCTGCACATCCCCATCTGTGCTGGTGTTGGCAGTGGCTGGCAGAGCCACGGCTCCTTTTCTGTGTCCCAGTGGCATCACTGYATCCCCAGCATCACCTGAGCTTGCCAGGGGAACAGCACCTGGAASCCCCCAGGCCCGTGTCCTTCTGCTCATCTGGGACCCCCCTAGCAGGGGGGAGGGGACACAGCTGCMAGCCAGCCACATCCCTGCCACCACAGCTCCGATGACACGTGGCCACCAGATGCCCGTGTGGYTCTGAAGGGTCCCAGGGTGGCAGGAGGAGGTGAAAGGGAGAGGGGAGGAGGTCCCTCCTGTTGCCATGGCCCTGTAGAGTGGAGGCAGGCACTGCTGGGGGTTTGGGGGAGCAGGAGCTGGGTGTTGCAGTAACCTCCATCCTCCTGGCTGCCCTCCAGCCCCTTCCCACCACCCACATCTGTGCGCGTGATCTCTGCTGYTGCATTCTTTGAGCCCGGGCCAGAGAGCGAGTTCAAACCCTTTCATTAAACCTCAGCTCCCCTCAAACACCCACACACCTCCCTGGTTTACCTGGCCGCCTCTCCCACACTGGGGAGGGAGCTTCCAGGACCAGCTCTCCCCCACAGGAGGTGATGCTTGTGCCACACACGTGTTTGGCATCCGCAGGGAACGCGCTCTGGGCTTGGCCCAATTAGCTGGGAGGGAGGAGAGAGCCAAATCCAAACCATGTGCTGACCTGCAGTCCCCTCTGCCTGAAAGCATCCGTGCTGAATGCGCTCTGGATCATTAATAGCTCCCCAGGCTCCTTCCACATGTCCCGTCCCCCAAGCACGGGCTCTGACTGCGCTGGGGGGTGGCTGGGCTTTCCTGCTCTTTCCCAATGCTTTTCAGGGAAGGAGTGAGCTGTGAGGAATCAGGGGGTGACTGCCTGTGGATTCGGGGCAGCCCTGAAATTGTGATGCCAGGTAGAGACAGGCTTGGGGTCAGCAGAAGGATCTGTGCCTCCATCTCTTGCTCCTGGAGGTGGTTCTTTGCTGGGGAGCATCTCCAGCTGTGGGTGCCAGTGAAGCTGGGATGAGAGCCCAGGATATGCCTGGGACCTGCATGGTCCCCTCCACAGCCCGACAGCCTCACCAGAACCACCACTGGGATGGGTGTGGCAGATCCTGGCCCCGGTTTTGTGGCCATCAAAGAGCTGGATGCCATGAAGGTGGTGGCAGAAAGGGGCATCTGTTGCTGGAGATGGAGTGGCTGGTGGAGGACAGAGCTTGGCCAGATGCTGTGAAGAAAGGGCTGCTTTCCCCCACACTCCCCCCAGCATTCTCAGCACTGAGCCCAGCTTTGCACTGGCTCCAGCTCCAGGCCCAGAGGAAATGTCTGCAGCTGGGGCCCACAGCTGTTCTCCCTGCTCCATTTACTGCCTCCAATTTAACGTCCTGGGGAGCTGGGCTGGACAACATGGGGGAAAGATGATGATGCTTTCCTGTGCAAAGCTTGCCTGGAAGAAAATCCTCCCCTCACGCTTGGGATGGCTGCCCTTCCTCTCTCTCCAGGTAAAACCTACCAAGAGAAGCCCAGGGAGCTTGGTGCCAGCAGAGGGGCAGGTCCTGCCACAATATCCCTGTGTTCCTTGGAAGCTGTGCTGGTGGCAGGCCTGGCAGGGCATGGCAGGGCCAGGAGGTGGGACTGGGAGTGCAGGGCTCACTCTGCTGGGTGTAAGGTGGCAGATGCCAAAGGCCAGAAGATGGCCCCGCAGTCACCCTCCAAAAGAGATGGGTCTCTGCTGGCATCCCAGAGCCACAGACTGGCTGTGGGGAGGGATGGCAGTGCCCCTGCTGCATCCTACCACGGCATCCCTCCAGGCTGGGGCTGGGACCGGGCTGTGCAGCCTAATGCCTTCCAGAAAATCAGCGATGAATGGCCAGGGAGGGTAATTCATATCAAACCCATAAAACCTTTATTAGCGTCCTAGGGGAGAAATCCGGATGTGGCTGCTTATTTATTTTGGATTTCTTTCTTTCTTTCTTTTTTTTTTTTTTTTCCAAGGGATTTTTAAAGTGATAGGGTCACCTCTCTAGGATCGGCAGGAGGGCTCACACAGGGTTGCCTGCTTGGGGAAAATGTGGTCCTGGACCACTGGTGGATGTGCTGGCACCCCAGGAGTCAGGCTGATCTTGGGGTACAGCTTTGGGACCYATCATGAATTGATAATTTTTCAGAACGATTGGTGCTTTTAGTGGGGCTTCCCTGGGAGTAGCCCTCGACTTTCCTGGGAGCTCAGCCTCTCCCAGTCAAACCATTT
>CADDXX010000364.1:332860-377929 GCA_902810485.1 Alauda arvensis | reverse complement strand
ACATGATTTTTTCTCCACCGCTTTTTTATTTTTTCCCTCGTGCAGTCCCGTGTTTTAGGGAGCAGGGGAGGCGGGGGAGCGGCTGGGCACGGAGGGGGCTCTGTGCCCACCCCGCCTTTGGGTGGGAGCGGGGGACCCCCCACCGCCCGCGCTCCTCCCGGCCCCGCCCCCAGGGCCCCGCCCCCCGCGCCCGGCGCGCCCATTGGCTGGCCACACCCCGCTATGCAAATGAGGCGCGGGGGCGTGGCCGGCAGGCTGAGGGCGCTGGGCGCGCGCCGGGGCTGAGGGGCCTCAGGTCCGCGTTGCGCTGCGGGCGAKCGGTCCCGGCGCCCGGCTCCGGGCAGCGGCAACAGCAGCAGCCACCGCCCTCCCCGTGCCCCTCCGCGGGCGTCCTGCCCTGCCCCGCCCCGCCCCGCCCTGTCCCGCCCCCGCCATGCTTCCGTGGCTGGTGCCCCCGTGAGAGGCGAGCGGCGTTGCCGGCGGCCATGCAGGTCCTGGCAGGCTGGGCCGTGCTGGTGGCACTGGGCGAGTGGCTGTGGGCCGCTGCGGAGGTGCCGCTCGGGGACTTCTACCCCTTCGGGCCGGCCCAGGGCGACGCCGCCACGCGGAAGCAGGACGACGGKGGCTCCGAGCTCCGGCCCCTCTCCATCCCCTTCCCCTTCTTTGGTGCGGGGCACACCGGCCTCTATGTGAGTAATTCCCACTTATTTCTGCTTATTTCCTCCTATTCCCTCCCTCTTACTTGTTTCCTCCCATTCCCTCTTTTTCGCTCCCTCTAATTCCCTGTTTTCTGTTTCTTTATTCCTCTTCCCTTCCTCTTCTTTCCTCTTTCCTGTCCTGCTTGGATGAATCGGAGTTTCCTTGGGGGCCATCAGGTGGTCCCCCCTTAACTGGAAACATCAGAGGAATAGCAGTGTGCCGAGMATGATGCAGTGGGCTCGGGGAGCACACAGGACCCCTGGCTCAGTGTGGGGATCCCCAGCAAGGATCTTTGCCCCACTGCCTTGGGGAGCCTGGACTTAGCCCTGGTTGGAGCCTGCATTACCTTGTGGGACTGTCCTGGTGACATGCTGGGCCATCCCGACAGCAGGGAGCTGGATACATCTGGTGGGCGAGAGCTCCGAGTTGGTGTGCTGCAGCCTTAGCACGGTGGCCCCTGGCTGGTGGCCCTTGCTGCAGGGAGGAGGTGTTGGTGGGGCTCTGAGTGTGATGCAGAATAAAGGCAGCTGCACTTTGGGCTGCCCACTCAGCACATCTGATTCCCTTGTGTTTTTCTGCACCCACTGGGCTGCTATGATTACTGGTGACGCGCTGCCTTGCAACCCCTAAGCCACCGGGAGGGGACTGTGGCCAAAGAAATCGAGTCATGCCTGGCCCATCATGTCCCCTGTAGCTGTGGCCACAGGAGCAATCCCAAGTGCCTGGTTGTCCATGGAGTCTTTTGGGTGGTGCTTCCTTGCATCCAGATGTGAGATATGGGCTCCCCACGCYGGTTTCCACCTGGCACAGTGAATCCTTCAGCATCCTGATCCCATCTCCCTGGTTTGCTCTGGGCTTAATGATGACCCASACCCAGGTGGCAGAGGAGAGGACTGAGCATTGCCTTGGTGCCATCCCAGAGCTGGGCTCATGTACCATTCTGCTGCCTTGGCTCAGCACAGGGGGTCCTTGGTCCTACCTGGTCATGTTTTTCCCCTGATCAAAAGTGACAGCCCTGCCATCGGGTGGGAGGGATCCAGGCTTGGGGCTTGAGCCAGCGTGGAAGGACAGAAGGGGCTGGGAGAAGCCAGGTGACATGACGGTTGTCCCATAGAGGATCTGCAGTGTAGCTCTAGGTCTTGGAGAGGCTGCAGGGATCAGAGGACAGTACATCCCCTTCCCTGAGCTGAGACAGCACGGCTCTGTAGGGCTAGCTTGCCTGCCCCCAGCACAGAAGTCCATGCGGCAGGGGCCCTCCTCTCCAGGGAGCTGCTGTCCGGGGGCACTGGCACAGGGCTGGCTTCACCTGGAAACCTCTGTTCTCAAGGGCTGCCTCCAACCACCCCCCTCCTCCTTCACAAAAACCAGCAACAACAAAAAAAGCCCTTCTTGGCTCTGGTTCTCTCCCATCTTGCTTTAATCAAGGGAAGAATGTTCCTCTGCGGACACAGTGGGGTTACGGAGTCTTTGGGAAAACAGAATCCTCTTTCCCTTAGTCACAGTAAGGACTGCCCTGTGTTCAATGGAGGGGCTATGAACCCTCCTCAGGCACTGGGGACCTCCCCCAGGGGACTGCACAAGGCTCACCCCGTGCCTGGGTGTGCTGGCAGCTGGGGTGAAGGCATTCTGGCTTCYACATGGCTCCTGGGAATGCTGGCTCCCAGTTCCTTTTTGGCACACGGGTGTGACACCGCTGCCTGCCTGCGTGCCAGAGCTGCTCTCTCCAGTTGAGAGCCTCTTGCCTGTACCAGGCCCCCTTTTCCGTCCTGCAGCCCAGGGGCTTGCCAGAGCCAAACTGCACACTGGAGAGCTTGGCTGGAGTCTGTGTGTTCCTGCCTTGTCCCACGGTCACTTGTGGGCTGGGGAACAGAGTGGCTTGGAGCTGGCTGGACTGCCATTCATGGTACTGTGGCAGAGAGAGTGCTGTCAGGGTCTCCTCCAGGGAATTTGGGTGCTCGGAGTGAGAGTATTTCCCTTTGATCCCTGCCCCCCTCCAGCCTGATCAGGCAGGCAGGGGGTATCTTCACCTTCCTCATTCCCAAGTTGGGATGTAGCACTCCAGGCAGCAACATCTACTATTTCCAGTTTCCTTCCCTGGGCTGAGGCTGCCTCGGCAGTGCATCCATGGGCCAGGCATCCCAGAACCCTAATTGCCCCAATTAGTTTGTGCCGAGGAACAGCTTGAAGTATCTCACCCTGGGGGTCTGGCATCCCTCACTTTAATGAGAGCAGCCTGCTGAAGCTGCATGGGGCACTTGGTCASCTGGGGATCAGGACCCGCTGGCTCACCCGCAGTGCCGTGCATGCCGTGGATGGATTGCTGCCCAGCAAGGCTCCTCCCACCCTGGGCCGGTGCCCACATGAGCCGGTGCCCACAGCTCCCCTGCCTGCAGGCTCCAGCCCCATGGGCTGCCTGTGAGCCGTGGGACCGGGGAGCGAGCTCGGGCCCTCAGCCCTGCCAGGAGCAGTGCCACGAGCTGGCCCCACGCACCGGGCGCTGTTTGTTTTGTGCGCAGGGCTCCTGCAGTTTTTGCAGCTGTTCCCCTTCCCCTGGCCCGGAGAACAGGGCTGGGTTTGTTCGGGCAGCGGCCCGCGGCCGCGCTCCAGCGAGCAGGCGGCCGGGGCGGGGGGCTGGGGGTGTTGTGGGTGCTGAGGCATGTCTCTGCTTCTAAGGACAGGAAGGGGAAGCGCTCCAATATTTGYGGAAAGGGGAGGGGGAGAGAAAGATGAAATGGAAAGCACCTCTAAAACATGGATTCCTGCTGGCAGCAGGAGTCAACTGTGGCCACCCGTTTCTTTCCCTTCCTCTCTGCAGGTAAACAACAATGGGATCATCTCATTCCTGAAGGAGGTCTCCCAGTTCACACCAGTGGCCTTCCCCATCTCCAAGGACCGGCGTGTGGTTGCTGCTTTCTGGGCAGATGTGGATAATCGGCGGGCRGGCGAGATATATTACCGAGAGAGCACCGAGCAGCCCATCTTGGACAGAGCAAGCAGGGACATTGCCCAGTATTTCCCTGAGTTCCCAGGGTTTTCTGCACAGTGGGTCTTCATTGCAACCTGGTACCGTGTCACCTTCTTCGGGGGCAGCTCATTTTCACCAGTGAGTAGCTGAGGCAAAGCAGCCAGCACAGCCGTGTGCCTTCAGTGTGGTGCCAGACCTTCCACCTGTGGCATGGATCTGTCAGCAGAGCTCAGTTGACCACRATGGCTCCATCAYGATACCTTGTTGTGACAGAGYAATGGGCTGGCARCACCAAATCCTCCTCTTTGTACTATGTGGASGCTTTACATCAKCAGYCTTCTTGGGCAAAAGTGAGGCACCTTTTGCCTTCCAGATGCTCAATRTCCATATTTTCCCCCATTTTTCCCGTTCCTCTGGGAKGAGAAGTGAGCTGTTCTAGCTCAGGATCACAACAAGTTAGGATTAAAAATAATTAAACTCTAATGCCCTTTCTCACGGACAAGGCCAGGGAAACAGCCCTTTGCTGAATCTTAATTTTTGTCACTTTATTTTCTGACTGGCTCATCGTCCCTCATTGCTTTCTTCCCATCCCTGCTGCAGGTAAACACTTTCCAGATTGTCCTCATCACGGATGGCAAGCTTTCCTTCACCATCTTTAACTATGAGTCCATCACCTGGACCACGGGTATGCACGCCAGCAGTGGGGGGGACTTTGCTGGGCTCGGTGGCATCGCGGCACAGGTAAGTGCTGARTGTGGCCCCTGGGGTGCCTGGGTAGCACATCCGCCTTGTGAGCTCATGGCTCCTGTTTGGGTTTCTTGGAGGTGGAAAATCTTCCCCCTGCTTGTTRTTTTTTTTTTCTTCTTCAGAGTTCYTWAATATCTGTGTGTGCTCTGGCTCCCAAAGCTGAGACCATACAGGGGGCTTTGTTATCCTGAAACCACAAATCTTTGCCTTGGCTGCTGCTTCACAGTCCCTTTTCCTTCCGAACTTCAGCCTTTAAGAGCAGCTGCCACAGCTAGCACAGCTTTTGCTTGTAGTTTTATTTCATCCCTGTGTGTGTTGTTGYGTTAAAGGGAAGAAAAGCCAACACCCACACCCGCAAAAACCCCAGTACCCACTCGGATGTGTGAATTTACTGACAGTTTTCCTTGCTTGGTTCCCTGCTTGCCAGCCTGCAGCAGGCAGGAAGCTGCAGGTGGAGAGGAAGCGAATGGGATTTGAATCCCCAGGAAAGGAGTGTGCAGGCCAAGGGAGTGGGCAGGACAACCCTGTTGTCCTGTCACGTGGACAGGACTGAGCTCTGGCCTGTGGCCTGTGGAAGGGGAAAGTTGGTCTGAGTGGTGCCACCAGTGGTGCCGTGTGACAGGAGGGATAAGTCCAGGTGCTCCAGCTGCCTTTTCCCRTGCATTAGTGATGTCTCTTTACTCTGTGCCTTTGTCCTTCCAGGCAGGTTTTAACGCTGGTGATGGAAAGCGCTACTTCAACATCCCCGGATCCCGCACCGATGACATCGCTGACGTGGAGATGACGACAAATGTGGGTATCCCCGGGCGCTGGGTGTTCAGAATCGATGATGCCCAGGTGCAAGTGGGGGGCTGCAGCAATACAAGTAAGAGGACAGCAGTTAGGTTTACTTAACTCCCAACCCAACCCCACACTGTTCTCCAGCCCCATCTTTCCCTGCCTCAACCCCCACCTCCGCGGGGTGGAAGAGATGTCTGGAAGGGCTTTGGGGAGGGAGGGGAGGCAGCTATTTGGGGACTGTCTTCAGCACCCGTGGTTGCCCCAGGGCTGGGAATGGGCTGGGAGAGCAAATGGGAAGGGGAGGAAGAGTTCCTAGTTTAAAGAAGCCTGTGGGGAGTGATGAGGGAGTCTGGGGAGGAGGTGATCTGCACAGTTGGGCCCCTGCCAGGACCAGGCAGGGTGTGTGTATGTCCATCAGTCCTAGTACCCTGGGCTGAGCCAAGTGTAGGGCTGCTGAATGCCAGCCTGCCATGTGGGTCTGGGTTGCCAGGGCCTGGTCCATGCTCCCCACTCCAGGGGTCCTGGCATGTCCCCCACAGAGCTGTTGGTTTCCGGTTCCTCATCCCCACTTCCCCTGGCCATGTTTTCCCATTCGTGATCTGTGTCTTGCGTTATCGGTGGATTTTCTGTACATGGGCTCTCCCATCCCCTTTACCTCTGCCCTGAGTGATAAGTGAGGGCATGTTCATGTCCCCTCAGCCAGTGGAGCAGACCTTCTCCCCCTAGCCAGGCTGCAGACCTGTGCAGCCTCTCCCCCTTGCACAGGAACTGCCCCCTGTCCCAGGGGAGCCCACAAGGAGCAGTCCCTGCCCMGCCATCAGGCAGGCAGCCCCATGGGCTCCCCAAGCACCCCAGGGAGCTGGGCGGGTGCAGGGAAAGGCCCTGGCACTGGTGTGGCTGGAAGGTGGCAGGTGAGCCCTGCCCRGGGGGCTGACAGGGGTCACTGCCTGTTCCCACAGCCTCTGTCTGCCTGACACTGCGGCCCTGCCTGAATGGGGGGAAGTGTATTGAGGACTGCATCACAGGGAACCCCTCGTACACCTGCTCCTGCCTGGCCGGTTTTACTGGGAAGAGGTGCCATGTTGGTGAGCACTTTGCTGCAGGGAGCAGSTCTCGCTCCCAGTGTCACTGCTGCGTGCTGGCAGTCTGTCTGCCCCTGCCCTGAGCTCCTGTCCCCACCCCTGTGGGGGGCTGTGTTTCAGATGTGGATGAGTGCCTCTCCCAGCCATGTCAGAACGGAGCCACCTGCCTCAACGGTGCCGGCAGGTTCACCTGCAAGTGCCCGCCAGGCTTCAGAGGCAACAACTGTGAGATTGGTGAGCAGTGCGACACTTGTAAAGCAGAGACCTCAGGCTTGGGGRGCACTTCTTCTCTTGGGAAGGCTCTTCAGGCCAGGGCTCCTGCAGTAGCTGCTGGGCTGTAGCAGTTTGTGACAGCCAACTTGGATTTCAGCTTGCTTCAGGCAAAAGAAACTTTTCTCTGGCCATGAGCCTTTCCTTCTGCTGACTCTTCTGAGGGCTTTGCTCAGCACTGCTGCCAGCATTCTTCCACCACCACTCCCTTAGCCAGAAAAGCTGGCAGCCAGTGCTCAAACAAGCCTTGCAGGCCCTGCTTTTGCAGGTGATGCTCTGGTCCCAAGTTCTTCAAAGGCAGGGGAGACCCTCCCAGTCCCTGGCAGGGGCCATGGTTASAGGTTTCCCCCGCTGCTGGCCTCTGCCTGCCAGTGGAAGTGCCGCCAAAGCCTTGGCTCCCAGCAAGCTGCCGTGCCAGTGGAAACGGCGAGAAGGGAGTTGACTTGTGGGGGAGGAAGGAAGGGAGGGAGAAATGCCCAGCAGAGCACACTGACATCCAGGAGGTGTGGGGGATTGAAAGAGCTGAGCTTCCTAAGGGCAATTTTTGGGGACAGTCATAACTAGGGACATAGCCACTGTCTCCTGGCAGAAGGTGCATGGGTGGCTCCAGTCCGTGCTCTGCCTAGGCCTGGTACCACCAAGTGTAGAGGGTGCCATGTGCTGGTCCTGTGCTAGGCTGACACCCCTGCCCCCCTTTTTTTTTATGTTCTTCTGCAGCAGAATCACCATGTGAGAACAGGGTGTGCCAGAATGGAGGGAGTTGCCAGGTGGTGAACAGGACAGCAGCATGCTTGTGCCAGTCGGGGTACACAGGGGTGGACTGCCAAACAGGTGGGTGACAGAAACAGGTATGGGATAGAGATGGTGATGTTTCACACCTTGGCAAGCTTCCTTCCCAGTCAGTTTCATTCCTGGATGTAGTTTTGGGAGGGGAATGCTTGGAAGTGCCAGTGGCATATTTTTTCCTGTCCATCACCTTCACCCTCCTGAGCATCATCCAGGMTGGGAGGCACCAGGTTAGCTTGTGTTGTGCCCACACATGACCTGACCACCTTTCCTGGCCTCTCTTGCAGAGGTGAATGAATGTGAGTCCAGCCCGTGCCTGAATGGTGGGCACTGCATTGACCTGGTCGATAACTACACCTGTGTGTGCCTGGAGCCCTTTGTGGGACAGCGCTGCGAGACAGGTGCCTGTGCCCCAGCATGACCCACAGCAGGGACTGTGTCCCCCACGTTCTGCTGGCCATCATGGCCCCTCTCCCAGGCCCAGGCTCTCCTCATGCTCACTTCCTTGCTTTCCCCTTACCAGATTCATCTTCCTGCGAGGACCGCAGTTGCCAGAACCGGCAGACATGCAACTACATCCGCCCTGGCCGCTACATCTGCACCTGCTCCCCGGGTTATTATGGCAACAACTGCCAGTATGGTGCGTGCCTCGACCAGCCTGCCACGGGAACTGCACTCAGGGGCACTGGGCAGGRATGGCATGTGGCTGCAGAGGGGCTGTGTCAGTCACAGGCACTGCTCAAACTGGTGGTTGGCATGCGCAGAGCGGCCGTGGTGCTGCCAGGAGGGAGCACCTTCCTGCGGGGCTGCTTGAGCGTGCTGGGACCTCCAGCAGGATCCCCAGGACAGAGGATATTCCAGCCCCAAACTGGATGTGTCCAGCTCAGGCTCCCCATTCCCCACAGGGGGRCCCCGCATGCCCGGTGCCTGCCTCTCCCAGCCGTGCCAGAACGCAGGCAGCTGCCTGGAGACGGAGCGGGGCTATGTCTGTGAGTGCCAGGAGGGCTACACCGGACAGGACTGCCGAGACCGTGAGTACCAGCTGAGGGGGCTCACTGCTGGGGTGCAGCATCTCAGGGGGAGCATTTGTGCTCATGAGTGGGAGAAGCAACAGCCCCAGAGAGCCTGTTCAGGGCTGTGGGATTGAATAGAGGCTCTGTCCTGCTGGAGGGGGCTGTGCCTGTGTGTCTGAGGGCCTCAGGGCTGCTGCCCACCTGAGTTTCCCCTGTGACTGGCACCTGGCAAGGCTGCTTGTCTGTCCCAGCCCACAAGCAGGAGAGGTCCTGGGAAGCTCCTGTTTCCTCTCTTGCAGAGCTCTCTGAGGGCTGTGAGTGTCGTAATGGGGGCAGTTGTCTGGAGGGGAATGTCACCGTCTGCCAGTGCCTTCCTGGGTTTTTTGGTCTCCTCTGTGAATTTGGTAGGTGAAAGCTTCTTGCCTACTGTGTTCATTCCCTCTGGGGTGCTTGAGTCAGACAGCCTGTGGGTCAGCCAGGAGACACTGCCCATGCCTGAGCTAGCACAGTGCCAGGGACACACACTGAATTGAGCCTGGAAATATTGTCACCTGGTGAGATGGCAATGCCTCCACCTTCATCATTCCCTCTTTGAGCTGTGCCTCTCCCAGTCTCTGCCTCAGCCCAGCTCCCATGGGTGGGAAGGGAGTTTCAGCCTTTSTGCACTCCCTTGCTGAAGCTCGCTGGGCATTGCCATTAGCACTGTCTGYTCTAGAGGATCTATCTTGTCTCAATGGACCCTGCAAAGTTAGGAGACTCCTGTTTCCATGTGGGTGTCCTCCTGCCTCTGACTGAAGGAGGCTGGCACTGGCCATGTGTTTGCAGAAGTCACCACGACACCGTGCAACATGAACACGCAGTGCCCGGACGGTGGGTACTGCATGGAGTATGGCGGGAGCTACCTCTGTGTCTGCCACACCAACTACGGCACCAACCACAGTAAGGCTCCACGGGGATGTGGGAACAGCCCCGGGGTGGGGGTGAGCAGAGGGTACCCTCACAAGCAGGGARGCTGCCCTTGTACCCCTGGCCATGTGTCCTCGGTGATGCCCTGTGTTTGGCTCTGCAGCAATGCCATCCCCCTGCGACTCAGAGCCCTGCTTGAAYGGGGGGTCCTGCAAGGTTCATGATGACTCGTACATCTGCGAGTGTCCTCAAGACTTCCTTGGCATGCACTGCGAGAAAGGTACCTCCACAGTGCTCCCTGTGGCTCCAGCACCTGGCAGAGGTTGGGAGAAAGGCTTGGACCTTTTAGGGAGATGAACCATTACTTGCTGAGCTGGAAGTTGCTGCAGGTTTACCCATCCCATCCTGCAGGGTAGAGGGAGGGATTGAATGACTCCCTTCGTGACACCCAACAGTCGCAGCAGCAGATCCAGTTGTTTGCTGTACAACACCATCAGTGTTGATGTTTCTTATTTACGTGCCCCAGCTTCTGCCCTTGGGAGCAGCCAGCTGTCTCATGCACCTGTTGGCCCCCAAGGCCCCAGGTGTGCACGGGTGTAGTTTTGGTTGCTGGACGTGGGATATAGTCAGGGGTCGGTGGGGCACTAGTGGGAGGCAGGGGCACTGGTGGGAGGCAGGGGCACTGGTGGGAGGCAGGAGCTCTGGGTGACCCCTCTCTGGTCACTCTGTCTGCAGCCAAGCCCCGGCTCTGCAGCACGGGGCCCTGCCGCAACGGGGGCACCTGCAGGGAGGCGGACGGCGAGTACCACTGCACCTGCCCCTACCGCTTCACCGGCAAGCACTGCGAGATCGGTACAGCCCCCGGGCCCCAGGGAGGAGAGGTGGCCGCTGCCCCACCGGGCTCACGCCCGCCTTGTGCCCCCAGGTAAGCCGGACCCCTGTGCCTCGGGGCCCTGCCAGAACGGAGGCACCTGTTTCCACTACATCGGCAAGTACAAGTGYGACTGCCCCCCGGGCTACACCGGCCGGCACTGCGAGAGCGGTAGGTTTGAGGAGGGTGTGCCACTGACTTCTTTTGAGTCCCCTTCCCTGCTACTCTTCCTTGTGCCYTGCTGGAAGGGGAAGGGAACTGGCTCTGGCTTCATTCCTTGCTCTGCTCTTCTTCCGGTGCCTTCCCCTTGCTTTCTTAGCCCCTGTGAGAATGGGGCTACCCACAAGGACCTTGGTGGGAGCTATGCTTGCACCTTCTCCATGGGCTATGTAGGGAAGCACTGCCAGTTTGGTAAGGGTCTTGCACTTCCCCTGCTGGCTGGGGACTTGGAGCTCCTCTGTGGGCCCCATTCATCCCCTGTCTCTCCACAGAGGTCGACTGTGGCATCCCCAGTGAGGTGAAGCATGCCCAAGCTTCTTTCAACTCCACCAAGGTGGGCTCACTGGCTGAATACCAGTGTGAGCTGGGCTACATCCTCAGCCAGCACAACCATCCCCGAGTCTGCCGTGTGCCAGGTGTCTGGAGTGACCCCCCTGAATGTGATGGTGAGGAGTGCGGGGAGTGGGCAAGCCCTGGGACACCATCCAAGTGGCCTGTTTGGTTTGGTGGCCCCAGGATATGTACTCCAGTTGTCTGCTGCCTTCCTCCCTGGGATCCCTGTCCTGTGCTCATGTCTTGCTTTGTCTCTCCCTTGCTCAAATGCCTTTAGAGATCGACGAGTGCCAGTCGCAGCCCTGCCTGAATGGTGGCCAGTGCAAGGATCGTGTCTCTGCCTTCCTGTGCTTGTGTGAGCCAGGTTACACAGGCTACCTCTGTGAGCTGGGTAAGAGATCATGCCAGGCATGCTCCAGGACTGGCACAGTCCCTTCCTCACCCTCCAGCCCTTGGGAAAGTCCCAGTAGAATGCAAACTACATCGCAAGGAGCTGGGTTACCAGGAGTTGTGTGTGCTTGGATCAGTCTGAGGTGAGGGCTTCTTGCCCAGGACTCCCAGCCAACTGTAGGACTCCCCACCAGGCAGATGCTGCTTCTGGCTGGGGACAGTGGGCAGCGTGGGAGGTGGTAGGACTCTAGAAGGAGACTCCAGCCCAGTTCCCTAGAATCTGGGAGAGGACAGTGGTAGAAGATGGGCTGTTGGAAGTTARATGAGGGGAAATGACACAGGATCCTATGGGATGGATCTCTTAGCACAGCCTCACACTGCGGGTTGTGTCCCCAAGTGTCCCTGAAGTAATGTCCCCATGCCATATGCTTTGGGAGCAGGCCTGAGGCAGTGGGCATCCAGGAGCAGGCATGTTCCTGGCCACTGGGCGTGGGGAAGCAAATGACATGGGAAGGGTCCATGCCCTGTGGGAGAWATGCTGCCTCTCCAAGCCCCTGTCCCTAGCCACCAGCCATCTCTGTGCTGAGCTGGTGCCTTTCTTCCTGCCATAYCCCAGATGTTGATGAGTGCCAGTCRGAGCCCTGCAAGAACAGCGGGACCTGCCAAGACCTCCCCGGGTCCTTTGCTTGCTCCTGTCCTGAGGGCTTCTTGGGGACCCAGTGTGAGACAGGTAGGGGCTCTCCCTCCCCTGGGTCGGTGGGAGGCTGGACTGTGGGCACCAGGACACTGCCAGGTGGCTGGACACTGTCTTGGATACCTTGACCTCAAGCCATCACCTGGTTGCTCACTGATGCACCTCCTTGCCTGTAGTTTTGAGGGCAGAGTTGAAACTGCTCTGATGGGGAGGGAGCAAGGAATGAGGTGTCCACCAGTGATGGACTCCCTTTCCAAGGGAGGTGGGCACCATGGTGCACAGTGGGGGATTCAGTGCCCAGCCCAGCTGTGCCAAAGTCTGGGCTGCCCTGCTGCCCTTGGGGGTCTGTTACTGTTGTTTGTTTGTGGAAGCTGGGAGCTGGCTGCTGGCATGCTTACTGCCTGCCTTCTCCCACCYGCAGAAGTGGATGCCTGTGAGTCAGACCCTTGCCAAAATGGAGGGGAGTGTGAGAGCTACGGGGGCTCCTACCTCTGTGTGTGCCCAGAGGGTTTCTTCGGCTACCACTGTGAGACAGGTGAGGCAGGCAGGGCAGCGCGGGGTGGCCCGGGGTCAGCGGCACTGCTGCCACTGCCAAACCCGGCACCTCTCCCACAGCCAGTGACCCGTGCTTCTCCAGCCCCTGTGGGAGCAGAGGCTACTGCCTGCCCAGCAATGGCACCCACAGCTGCACCTGCAAAGTCAGCTACACAGGCAAGAACTGCGAAAAAGGTAAAGGCCCTCAGCAGCGGCACCAGGACGTGATGTGGGGCTTGACACCAGCCTGGCAGTGCCCACCGCCCGYGAGGGGCTCCACACCATCGGGGACCAGCAGCGCTCCTTGAGGCGGGCAGGGCTGAGGGCTCGCCTTGGGGGGGCAGCCCATGCCCCACCAATGCCATGGGTGGGTGTTAGCACGCTGAGTCACTGCCATGGSTACTGAGCTTGGCACCAGGACACGGGGGACAGATTTCCCCTGCAGCAGTGGCGATCCCTCGGATGCCCTCAGGAGGGGAGGCAGAGGCGTCCCAGGGAAGCCTCTTAGCACTGGCCTCCCCCAAACCCCTTGCCCCATCCTGCAGTGACAAGTGCTTGGCCACCAGTGATACCAGGGAATGCTCCTGGCACCCTTGCTCCTGTGCCCACTGAGCCAGGGGTGGCTTACACCCACGGAGCCCCTGCCAGGTGTGCCAAGTGAGACGAGYGAGGACCTTGTCCTCTTACCGCCGCTGTTCTGCCGCTTGCTGACGGGGTCTGTTCTCTAAAGATTCATGGCATTACCTCTCCCCTTTGCTTTTGCACACACCCTGAAGAATTGCTGCCACCAACCTCATTAAAGGTGGAAAGGGTGGAGGACACTGGTGTGTTGATTTCTTGGCACCCACCTGAGGACGCAGCTGCCAGGCAACTC
This sequence comes from Alauda arvensis, assembly GCA_902810485.1. NCBI lineage: Eukaryota > Metazoa > Chordata > Aves > Passeriformes > Alaudidae > Alauda > Alauda arvensis. Next base: position 364,766 of record CADDXX010000364.1, on the reverse strand, counting down.
ATTGACGGCTACGCCGTGACGTACGTATCCCTCGACGGCTCTTACCGCAGGACAGATTTTGTGGACCGAAGTCGTTCTGCCCACCAATTGCGGGCACTAACCCCCGGCAGAGCCTACAATATTTCTGTCTTTTCAGTCAAACGCAACGTGAACAACAAGAATGATATCAGCAGGCCCGTCATGCTCACCACGCGCACTAGTGAGTAGCRTCCCCAGGGGGATCACGGTCGTGAGCGTGCGCGGCCCCTGCGGCTGCCAGGKTTTGTGCTGCCACCTCCAGCCTGCCACCAGCTCCAGCATGGTGTCAAACCTGGCAGGTTTGCTGGTGCAGAGCCTAAAATCCAGCTGGGGGCCTGTGGAAAGTGCTTGACACAGAGAATCGCTGTTTTCTTTGCTGTGAGTAAAAGGCCTGACACCTTGTGGCTCACCCTGTCCAGGGGCTGTAAGGGAGCTTGCAGCAGGGATTGCTSCTCAGCCCTGTTCATTGGGGCCAGACTGTTCTGCTCCTTGTCACTGTGCCCAGGAGAGTATGAGGAGCCCCCATGTAAGGCAGGCAGCAGGGCTTCTGCAATCCTGTGGAGCAGTCATCCTGCCATACTGCTGGGATTGGTGTGGGAACATGCCAGCAAGGGCAGGGGCTGTCAGGGACCTCTGCTCCATGGGTGGAGGAAGGGGCACAGTGATGCTTGTGGGGCATGGACAGGCAGAGCAGCTCTGATCCCACTTTCTAGGGCAGGCAGGTGTGGAAATTAAATGCAAMCAGGATGGAGGGAATTAGACAAGGAAAGAAGATCCTCCTCTGAGGAGAGGAGAATGGTGGTGGTAAAGCCCATAAGCCTCATCTCCCACAGCAGGCTGAGACCRAGTGAAGCTCAGGGGAGGAGATGGCAGCATAATGCTGGGCACAGCATCTCATGGGGCCTCAAGCCATGGCTGGATGCTGGGGTCAGGATGGCCACCTGAAGTGTGCCATGGACTTAGCAGTCACTMGTGGGATTCCCCAGGGCTCAGTTTGGGGCCAGTCCTGTTTAATGTATTTACTGATGGTCTGGACCTAGGGATTCTGTGTACCCTCAGTAAATTTGTAGACAGCACCAAGTTGGATGGCACTGTTGGTCTGCTTGAGGGTAGGAAAGCTCTGCAGAGAAGCCTTGGCACACTCAATCAAGGGGGCTGAGGACAACAGCGTGATGTTCAATAGGACCAAGTGTTGAGTCCTGCACTTGGGTCACAGCAATCTCCTGCAGCTCCAGGCTGGGGGAGAAGAGGCTCAAGAGCTCTTCAGCAGAAAGGGACTAGGGGATGCTGGCTGAACACAAGCCAACAGTGTGCCCAAATGGCTAAGAAGGCCAATGGCATCTTGAGGCGCACTTGACCTGAATCAAGAGCAGAGTGGCCAGCAGGACTAGGGAARTGATCATCCCTCTGCACTTGGCATTGTTGAGGCTGCAGTGCATTCAGTTCTGGGCCCCTCACTTTAAAAAGGACATCGAGGCACTGGAGCATGTCCAGAGAAGGGCAACAAGGCTTGTCAAGGGTCTAGAAAACATATGTTATGAGGAGCAGCTGAGAGAGCTGGGGTTGTTTAGCCTTGAGGAGGCTCAGGGGGACCTTGTTGCTCTCCAAAACTCCCCGACAGGAGGTTGTAGTGTGGTGGAGGCTGGTTTATTCTGTCACACCTGCAGAGAGAGAAAAAGAGGCAATGGCCTAAAGCCAAGATAGGGGACTCACATTAGATAGTAGTAAAGAATGTTTCACTCTTTGGGTGGTCAAACATKGGAATAGGATGTCCAGGGAGGTGGTAGAGTCACCATCCCTGGRGGTGTTCAGGAGGCATTTGGATCTGGTGCTGGGTGATTTGGTTGAGGGGTTATAGTGACAGTGCTGGAAGGATGGTTGGACTGGATGATCTCCTAGGTCTCTTCCAGCCTTGATGATTCAATGGTTAGGGGCAGGCCTGGGTGCTACAGCCCTTTTGGAGCTGTGGTAGGGGGCTGGGGCAGAGGGGACAGACTCAGGGTGCTTTGAGTAGCACAAGGCCCTGTGGGTGGGCAGATAGATGTGCCTCCCACCTGCCTGGAGACTGTGAGGACAAGGAGAGCATGAGCTCAGTGGGAGAGGTGGCACTCAGCTGGGGAAGGTGATCTAGAGGTGCCAGCAGATCCCCCTTGGGGGCACATGGGGAAGGGATGGGGTGACCCACGGTGACCACAGCCCTCTCTGCTTGCTCCGGCCAGGACCGCACCCGGTGGAAGGCTTTGAGATCACGAATGTGACTGCCAGTGCCATCACGGTGCAGTGGGCTCTCCACAGGCTCCAGCACTCCACTGTCAGTAGGGTGAGGGTCTCCATCCGCCACATGGGGGACCTGGCAGGCCGCACTGTGGAGCTGAACAGCAGCGTGGCCAAGTACACCTTCCTGTGAGTGGGGTGCTGCTGGGTGCCACGGTACCCTCAGGTTGCCCCAGTACCCCTTCCCACCCWGCCTTTTTCCTCCACAGGGACCTGCAGCCAGGAGAGAGGTATATCATCCATGTCACAACGCTGAGTGGCCTGGGAGTGGAAGACCACCCCTCAGAGAGCCTGGCCACAGCCCCTTTTCATGTGTGGACAAGTGAGTGAGGTTGCCTTTGCCAGCCCGGCTTGGCAGGAAAGCTGTGGGGAGGGAGAGGTGTGGGAGCTGCCAGACTGTCTGGCCAGCACAGCAGGTAGGAGGTGTGCAGGCAGGAAAGACACTGGCATGTCCTCCCCTGCCAAATGTTGTTGAGTGTCTGAGACCAGACATGCACGGGGCCGATTCATCCCCTGCTATCTGGCAGTCAGAAGACAAGGGCTGGCCTGGATGCCAGGGTGCAGTGAGGCTCTGTCTGTCTTGGCAAGAGCCTAGTGTTGAGCATCCCATGGCTGGAGCAGGCTCGGGGCTGGTCCGGGCAGTGCCAGGCAAGCTGGGGCCCTGGCACATTTGTAAGGTGACATGAGCAAGCAGGGCGGTGGCCATTCAGGGACACCAGCTCTGACACTTTCCTCCCMATCCCCTGCCTGCCACAGGGCCTCTCCCCCCACAAAACCTCACCGCCTCCCATGTCACCGCCACCTCTGTGTCCATGGCRTGGGAGCAGCCGCCCGCTGGCACCATGGAGGGCTACATCATCAATGTCACCACTGCCCAGAGCGTCAAGAGCCGCTACGTGCCCAACGGGAAACTCGTGTCCTACACGGTGCGGGACCTGCTGCCCGGGCAGAGGTACCACCTGTCCCTGACAGCTGTGCAGAACACGGAGCAAGGCCAGGTGCACAGCGAGCCCATCCACCTCCACGTCACCACCTGTGAGTGCTGAGCACAAGGGAGGCCGAGGCATGACAGGGAAGTGGGGTAGGGGGTGGAAAGCAGTTGGCCAACAGAGAGATGAGCTCTTGCTGCTCCAGCACTGTGTCTGCAGCAGGCTGTGGGGACAAGACTCAGGTCCACTGGAATGGGAGGTGGGGGTTGTAGGGTTAGCAAAGGGCAGATGCAGAGCTCCAGCTTGGTGTTGGGCATCCCTGGTGTGTGGAGAATGTCCGTGTGTCACCTGGCAGCCTGAGGATGATGGGACTGGCCGGGAGGTTGGTTGCTGGCTCGCACTGCCTCTGTTAAGCCTCATCCTTTGGTCTGCAGTGCAGAGGGATGGGGCTCCCGAGAGGAGGTGGAGCCAAGCTGGGCACCCCCGGGTTCTGCGGAACAGGCTGCCCCCAGCTTTCCTGCCCGAGCTCCGCCTGCTGGCAGATCATGACACAGCTGAGGAGCCCTCGCCAGCCCCCAGGTAGGCACTGCTTCAGCACTCCTGGCTCTTGCACTCAGCCCGAGCACCAGGATGAGCCAGTCCCTTTTCCCAGCTTCCATGCCCAGCTGTGTGCAGGGTCAAGCCATGCTCCTGCTGGGGTGCAGCCTCTTGCCCATCCATTGGGGTTCTCAATCGGGCAGGTCCCTTACCCTGAGAGCAGTTCCCCCATGGGACTTACACAGAGCCTGATGCCACCAGTGAATGCTTTCTGCAGCTGCCATGARCCCCAGCACACAGAGCCTGGGGGGCCTGCAGTGCCCTGTACCCTTGTGGTTCTCCTGTCCCAGGTTCACAGAGCTGGTGGATGGCAGAGGGAGGATCAGCGCCAGGTTTGGCACTGCGCTGGGGAAATCCATCACTGTGAAGACAAGTAAGTCTCTTGTGCCTTTGTGTCCTGCTCCTGCCATCCAGTACCATCTCGTGCACCTCCCTGCAGGTTGAGGTGGCAGCCAGGCAGGCTGCTGGAGGGCTGGGGAGCTGTAGAGGAGGGTGGAGCCCTCTGAGCTGGCCCTGGGCAGGCAAACACCTGCTCTGCTTGTTACACCCCTGCCTGAGGAGAGGGGTGACTGGCTGGGGGAGCCTAGGGAAGGGATCCTTGCTGATGGGAGGCAGTGCTGACTGTGGCACAGCTGCTCTTCCCTGCCAGCAGCAGCAGGGGCCTGAGCAGTGGCTCCACAGCCCTCCAGTGCAGCCCCTGCCTGCCCTGCAGCCTCAGCCCCCTGTCAAGAACAGCCTCACACCCAAGGAGAGTGCCTGGGTGAGAAACCCCTCACTAGTCCAGACCTAGTCCCCATTTTCCATCCCCAGAAGACGGGATAGAACTGCCAATTAAGATACCCTAGAGTACGTGCAAACCCCACACCATGGGGTGGGGAAGGGACGTGGCACACCTGAGGGCCCTGCACATCCTGGTTCTGCCCCTGCCTCCCCAGGACTCTGTGTCCCAGATTCTTCCAGGAGGAGTGAAAGTGTCACCCCAGTTCTATGGGTGCCAGCTGGGAAGGGCTAAAGCACTGCCTCAGGCCTGGCCAGTACCCCAAAGCTGCAGGCAGGCTGGATCCCCTTGSAGGGGCTGCCTTTGGGTCTGGCTCTGGCCTGGAAAGTGACATTTAATCTTCTCATTGTCCAGAGCCAGAGGCTCCAGTGAAGCTGGAGAACACAGAGGTGTCCAGCTGGGACAGTCTGGCACTGCAGCTTCGTGAGGCCAAGAGCAAGAGTAAGTCCCAGGGGACAGCAGCAGGAACCCAGCCCTGGCCCCACAGGCAACATGCTCAGCACCARCCTGCCCTCCTTGGAGGCATGGCAGCACCCCTGCTCTTCCTGGGAGCACCCTGGCAGTGCTGGGGGCTTGGCAGGGCTGAGCTGTGGCCCCAGGCTCTGATGGTCGAGCGTGTTTTGCAGGAGAGGGGCAGAACTGCTCCAAGAATCCCTGCAGGAATGGAGGCACCTGTACCAGAGCTGAGGAGTCCTACCACTGTGCCTGCCTCCCKGGCTTCAGGGGCCGGCTCTGCCAGCTGGGTGAGTGCCAGGCTGGGCTGAAGGGACAAGCTCCCTCCTGAGTGCCAGGCTGGTGGCTGTCCCTGTCACACCTCCCCTAGGATGTAGGTCACCCAGCACACCCTGCCAGCACCCAGGGGCTCTCACAGTGCCCAGGCTTTGCTAGAGAGCTTTGTCATGTTGGCAGCTGAGAGAGGGGCTCTGCTCTTAGTTTGAGGAGATAGCAGTGCAGGTCTGGTCCCTGCTGCTGGCTGAGCTCTCTGCCTGGGGAGCCAGGCCCCTGCCTTACCCAGGGAGCTATGTAGGCAGTGTGAGGCTGGGGGCTCTGCTTCTGCTGGTGGGTCAGCTCTGTTGAGGCCAGCCCTCCAGCATGACCAAGACACCAGAGGGGCCTCAATGGACCCTTGGCACGAGGCACAGGCAGGCAGGGCCAGGGATGGGCTCAGTGATAGTTCCCCTCTCCTATTCCCCAAGCAGCCTGCAAGAAGGTGCCACACTGGTGCACGCGGCTGTACTCGGAAACCAGGGCATTCCCAGTGTGGGAAGGAGGCACCTGCCACTACCTGTGAGTACTGCCTGCAGGTTATGCTCCCCCCTTCCCCTGTGCTCTGAGCTGGGGGTGTCTCCCTGCAGCTCGGCTTTGGGGAAGGGAGAGTGAGCACAAGGCTGTCTCCAAGCCCAGCTGGCAGTTGCCCCCTCCCCAGCACAGCCTGTGCCCCTGTGGCTGTCCCCAGCAGTGCAGGGTGTTGCTGAASGGACAGCTCCCATACTGGTGTTACCCACCCACGTGGCAGCAAGCTTGGATTTGGTGTGTGTGAGCCCCAGACAGCAGCAGATCCCATCCAGCTCTTGGCTGCCTCTCCATCACTGAGCAGAGGGCTGGGGGAGCCCTGATGGGCTCTGCCCCTGGCCTCCCTGCAGTGCAGGCACAAAGGCCTGGCTGGGATCAGTCCTCTGGCACAGCAGGCTGAGCCCCACTCCTGCCAARGCTGGCTACTGCAGCCTGGAAGGAAATAGGGGAAATACCCAGAATTCACCCTCATCAAAGCACATCTCCCCCTTTTGTTCCCTACACTCACTTCTGCACTGTGTGTGTAGGTCCAGGMGAGTCTACAAGGTACACCAGGACATCTGCTACAAGGAGAGCTGTGAGAGCACCAGTGCTGAGAGGACCAGCAGCAGGTACAGCACACTGAATGTGCCAGCCTTGCTGTGATGCTGGACAGGAGGATGGGGCTGCCTGGAGTGCCCCAGCATGCCAGGCACACCCAGGCTGGGGTACAGACATRTCCAAGGCCTGGATGCCAGTGCTGTGTGCTTGCCTGTGTGCCAAGGGGCTTGGGGCTGACAGTGCTGTCCTCCCTTCTCTTCCAGGAAGCCAAGCAACAGTCACACACTGAAGAAGCCATAGAAGTAAGTACCTGCCCCAGCCCTGCTCAGATGCAGGCAGGGAMAGTTCTCCATGCAGGGAGTTGGGGAGATGAGTGCAGGCCAGGACACAACCCTGGCTCATGCCACCATGTCAGGGGGGTGGGAGGGCTTATGGCTGAGGACTCCTGGTTGTGGCTGAGGTAGAGAAGCAGGAGGCAATGCTCTGCTTCCCCCTGGCTCTGCAGCTCCATGAACAAGAGATTCATGCACAGAAAGGGCCAGGCAAAGGCTGGAATCCTGGGGACAGCAGGTCCCCTTCTCTCAGCACAAGCCTGGTGCACAGAAGGGAAGAGGCCAGCTGCAGGGTATCTGGCACACTCTGCACACCAGCTCATTTCACTCCTGCTCCTCCACAGGGTTGAAAGCAGTAGAAGCTTCGTCCTTCCACATCTAAGGGCTTTTTGAAACCAGGAAGATCAGATCTGCTCACTGGGTTGAACACAGCAGGGGAGCCTTCCTGCCTGGTGTCACCCTTTCCCTCTCCTCCAGCCCATCAGGGCCACGCAGCTGGATCAGCACACTGAGTAGTGCTCCCTTTCCYCCCGCTGGCCCAGCACTGCCTTTGCTGGCCCCCTCTCTGCCCCTGAGGAGCTGAGCAGCAGTGCCCCTTGAGGGGCCCGGCCCTGCTCAGCACCCCCAGCCACTCTGCACAGGCCATGGGCTCCCCGCTTCACTCAGGGATCAGCCCAGCTCCTTGCCAACAGCACCTGCACCAATCTGTTTTCGTAATCCAAGGGTATCAATGACCTATAACCCTCAAATAAAACAGTTTCATGCAGACCAAAAAGCCTTAGCCATCACCTGAAATCTGGCCCCCAAAACTGTGCTCTGAGGAGCAGCCTCTGTAGATGAGTTAGAAATGGTGAGCAGCTCCGAGTGGTGAGGTGAGCACAGGCAGTAGAGGAGCATTCCTGTTTCCTCTGCTCCAGCAGGGGAAACTGAGGCAGCTTCTACTGCCTGCCTTTTTCTCTTTGCTTTGTAAACAAGCCCTGCTTTTAACCAAATTTCCAGCTCAGAAACCAATAGAGCACCTAAAAGGATTTTTAAATGTGATCTGTAGGGTGAAGTCTGTCAGCTGAGACATGCCACCACACTTGTAGTTGCCTCCAGACCAGTGCAGGGCACAGCAGAGGCTTGGTGAGGAAGCCATCCCCTTGCACTGCACCCAGAGTTTGCCTTCCCTGTGGCACCAGTGCTGCAGGGGGATGTGGAGGAGAGGACCAGCACTGCAGCAGGGCAGGCAAGGCAAGAAAAAGTGTAGCTTAGAAACGTTCCTAGTTTTTGTGAGTTTGTATGACAACTTTAGTTAAACATAGATTTGTGTATTAACGTACACGGTGTATATTATAAATTAACACATACCAGAGATATATCACAGTTATGGTATAGAGCATCATCTCCCCAGCAGAGTGGGATTGTCCTGCTGGGGAGGCCCTTCCCTCCTGCCCAGCATCAGAGCTCTGTTGCTCAGCCACATGTCACAAGCAGCAGCTTGGAAGATGCTCTCAGAGCAGGACAGGCCCAGGAGTTTCAGTGCTCGTGCCACCACCCTCTTCCTCCTGGGAGCAGGGTGACAGTGCTCAGCCTGGAGGCACAGCTGCASAGCCCGGGGACAGGGACAATGTGAAGCCACCAGCAGCTGGCCAGCGTGCTGCTCCCCTCCTGCACCACCTCTAGCTTTGCTCCCAGGACAGACATGCCTTGTGTTCCTSCCAGGCTGCCTGCTCCTGTTCCAGCTGCCTGGCCAGCACAGCAGCCCTGCCTTCCYCAGGCAGGAGAAGCCAGCCCTCCCTTCCAGGAAGAGCAGGGCAAAGGCAAATCCAGACAGGAGGGTTTGAAACCTCTGGTGGTCTGGAAGTATTTGCACCCTGCTCTCTCAGTCATGAGATCAGTGCTGACGTGGGCTGTGGAGGGGGAGGTGGCCCTGCTCTGGGACAGTTCTGTTTCCACAGGACTTGTCCCCACAGCACCAGGAAGCCTGGTCCCACTGCCAGCCAGCAGAGCAGCCCACAGCCTCCTGTCCCACAGCTGGCTCAGTATGTAATGCAGCTGGAAGGTTTTAACCTAGTCTTGGAAAGAAATTAGGGGGGTTTGTTTGTTTTTTTTTTTTTTAATAAAAACACTTTATGGAAACTTGTTTTGGTTTTTTTTTTTTTAAAGTAGTTAGTCAAGGAGGAGGAAGGAGTAAGTGTTCTTGTATTTGACAGATGGGATTTATTGGTACCCCACCCAGCTTGTGCTGGTGTGGGGTGGGAGCCCAAAGCACCCCGAGAGTTCAGCAGCAGGGGAGGGCTTGGGCACCTCAGAGCCTCACCTCCTCATTCCCGGGATGTTTTACTTTCATCACTGTCCAAATCATCATCATCATCMTCCTCTGTGTACAGTGCATCCACATCCTCCTCTTCCTTCTCCTCCTCCTCTCGCGCCAGCAGCTTCTTGAAGACCTCATACTCCTCTGGGGTAGACTGGGCCAGACTGGCCAGGAAGTCTTCCTCGGGGAGCCGAAGGATGTCCTTCAGTTTTGGGTTACTGCTTTGGGTCTGCCCTTTGTGCGGGGTCTCGTAGAACCCCCGGCGCTCCAGGAAGATGTGCCGATTGCGGAGCTCGGCAAAGGGCGTTTGGAAGAGCCGAGCCTTCACCATCTCCTTCTGCTGGACCCCCATTCTGAAGTAGGCGTACTGCGGGCAGAGCGGGAGGTGTCAGGCACGGCCCCGATCCGTAGCCGCCTCTGTCAGGAAGGTGTGCCGGTCCTCACCTGGAACTGCTGATGGAGGGTGCGCGGCTCCTCCAGCAGGACGGCGGGGCAGGTCCCGAGCACCTCCCGCAGCTGCTCCGCCGTGAAAAGGCAGCGCTCCCGCAGCAGCCGCACGGCCGCCTCCAGCCGCTTCCGGGGCACGTGGAAGAGCTGCGGGCAGCGGCTCACGGCCCGCTGCAGCCGGCCTGCGGACAGCGGCTCAGCGGCTCAGCGGCAGCGGTTCAGCGGCGGAGCCCCGCCGATCCCCCCGCACCCCCGCTCGCATCCCCTACCTCCGTCCAGCCCCAGGCGCCGCAGCTCCTCGGCGCGCTCCCGGAGGCGCTCCGCGGGCAGCCGCAGCAGCGCCGGGCTCCGCTCCAGCAGCGCCAGGGCGGCCTCGGCGCTCAGCCCGAGCAGCAGCAGCTGCGCCGCCGCCGCCTCCCGCTGCTCGGGCCCGAGCCGGGGCTGCAGCGCCTGCAGCCGCCCCGCCTGCTCCTGGCTGAAGCCCATGGCCCGCAGCATCGCCGCTGAGCCGCAGCCGCGCCGGGGGCACGGCCCGGGGCCGGCGGGGAGCGCCCGGCCCGGCAGCAGCGCTGCCCCAGCTCCGCGCAGCACCGCCCGCCCCGCCATGGCCGCGCCGTGGGACCGGGACAGCCCAGCCCAGCCCAGCCCAGCCCAGCCCAGCCCAGCCCCGCCGAGCTCCGCCCCGCCGCGATCCCGCCCCGAGCACAGCCGGGCATCGAGAGGAGGGGCCGGCTGGGGGCCGGGCTCTCCGGACGCCCAGGGCTGGATCACTCGCGGCACGAACAGCCCGGCACCGCGGGCGGAGTGCGGCCAGAGCCCGGCCCGCTCCGTGCCCGCAGAGCCGGGCACCGCGGKCACCATCCCCGCCGGGGCGCGGTGCGACAGAACGCAGGTGAGGGCAACCCTTGGATGGAGTCCAAAGCTGGATTCAAAGCTAGATTTAAGCCGAGTCCTCACATTTCTGGACACTCCTGGGCATGTGTGAATGGGGCTCAGAGGGATTTGTATCTCGACATATCCCCCATCTCTTTGAGCCAAGTAGACTCTTTTGATCACTTTATGGATCTTTCCTGTATAATTAAATTTGGCACAAAAGGTCATGCTTACAGAACCAAGAATGTCCAATTCTTCAGGTTCAAAAATGCATGGGAAGGCGAGGAACCCACCAATCCCATGCATCTTTTGGGGACCAAAGATCCCACATGGCTGATCCTCCGAGTGTACCTTGAATGGTTCTGTCAATCTCTTCAGGAAYTGGCCAAGAATCCCTTGTTTCTCTGCAGAGCTGCAGCACCAGCCAAACCACTGCCTTTTCCCAGCACTTCCTCCCAGGCAACCTGAGCACGGCTGACCTGTACCCCAAACTGTTCCTGTTACCCACATCTCTACCAAATTCTCCTTGTTGAATCTATTTTTTCTTCCCTGTATCTCTGTCTCATCAAAATTGAGGACTGTTTTCCTGAATATAGTCAGGACTCAGATGAAAAAAAAAAAAAGGACACTACCAACCCATCCCTCCCACCCAAATCATGCAATCACATGTCTGGTTTTGAGTCTCCTTAGTGCACATACTCCAGAAAACAACTGTTGTGGTCTCACTCATTTATTCATTCACTTTTTAGAAAGATATATAAACTACATATAAAAAAAATATTTTCCAAGTTATGAACAATCCAAACAACCTTAAAATCTTTGCCTCACACCTTTGAGACATGGCCTGAGTAGGAACAGCAATAAACTGAGCACATGTGGGGATCAGCAGGTAACATCCCAACAGGACCTATCCTTCTAACAGAGCTCAGACTTTCCTAACTCATCCCCAGAGGAAGAAGCCTTCAGAGCAAGGTCTCAGCTGGCCCAGCAAACACCTCTTCCCAGGTGTAATCTGCCAGGTTCACAGGCTGTCTCAGCCAAGGGTGCTCTGCCAGCAGGGCGAGGGTCGTGCGCTGCTCTGGGATGGGGTGCAGGAGCCCAGCCAGGAGATCCAGGAGACCTGGGCACAGTCAGCAGAGGATTATTGAGGTGGATGGGCCTGCCAGGCCCCTGCCCTGGAGAGATGTCCCTTGAATGGAATGTGATAATCCCATCTCACCCCTCCCTGGGACAGATAACCCTTAGATGAGGCTGTTCTCCCTGGTCACAGTGAGTGCCCACGATGCTCTGATGTACCCATGGAGATTCTTTCTAACTCATTGGTTTTTCCCCTCTGGTACCACCCTCACTTTCCCACAAATACCCCAACTCCTGCCCAGTCCAGCAGGGAGCTGTCATCCCTGGCCACCCTTCACTGGGTCCAGGGCACTGGACAATGAAGCCACCCCTGTGGAATGGCCACACAACTCTCCTGTCCCTGTCCCTGAGTCAGCCTGGGAGAGCCCTGCAAGGCAGAGCTGGAATCACTGCTGAGAGCTGAGCACTGCAGCCACAGGCTGCACCTTGCTGAGCTCACCCAGTGGCCAGAGGGCTGCCCAGACCCCCAGGAGGCTGTTTCTTGTGAGAGCTCTCTCTCTGGGAAGGTTGTGACACCTTGGGTTGGACCCACAGACCCCATGGCCAACCACAGAGGATGGCTCAGGCTGGGTTTTAGGCAGGTTGGGAATGGAGACAGGGTCTATGTTCAAATCCCCCAAACTTTGCTGCACTGAGCAGCTCTCCAAATCATCACAGAAWGCTTTAAGGGAGCATTTCTTCAGGCTTCCCCTTTATTTCAGCTGAAAGARCACTGCTTATACTTTCCCAAGAGATCTGCTCCTTTTGAAAAGCAAATGTGAAGAGCTCACCTTGTGAGACAGGGCGAGGRGGACTCAGGACTGCTGCCAAGGCCTCCTCCAGCTCACAGAAGGGATTCTCCCCAWGCACCAGGGTGTACAGGGTGATGCCAAGGGACCACATCTCCAGCTCAGGGCCCTGGTACCTGTGCACAGATAAGCTGGCCTGAGCTCAGACTGCAAGTACATAGCTGTATGCTAAGGAAAGTGCAAAGGAAAAAAGGGTGTTGACAGCCCTTGTTTCCAGYTTTTATTTTAACACAGGAAGTTGGTGAGAATGCTAAGAAGGCTCTCATGTGTTTGAGGARTCTGCATTATCCTTCTCCAGGAAATCAAACCAAGCACAGAGCAGCCAAGCAGTTTCTGTTGATGAGTATGTGTAACATGCACCCAGACTTCCACAGACAAGCTGGTGACAAGAACTTACCCCTCCAACTTCTTCATCATCAGCCAAAACTGTCAAGTAAATATTTAACTGGAAGAGCAAACACATCCTCCCAGCCCTTTCAAAACAGAAGTTATTTGGAAATAACTATCTCCATTCCATCTGAGAAAACATGCCAGTTCCTTCACACAGCAAGAGGTGGAACTCCCAGGGCAGAGCTGCTTTGCTTCCCCTTTCATCTCATTCCCAGCAGGAATTTCCTCTTTCCTTGCTTCTCCCCCCACTCCTTTAGGAGGAGCTGCCTGCAGGAGCCATGGAAACAGCTGGGAAGCAGGAGCAARATCCATCCAGGCAGGCACAATCCCAGCAGTGCCACCCTGTGATGGGGAGGCTTCCTTGTGGAGCAGCTGTGAGAGCACTTGGAGGGGAAAGAAGAGGGAAGAGAGCCAAGATTTAGGCAGCACATCCAAAACAGCAGCAAGGGAAGAATCCTTGAGTCCCAGGAGTACAAAAATCAGTGGGGAGATGAACGAGGATCAAACTGCAGAAATTCACAGAGAGAAGCATGTAGAAAAGAGAACAGAGAGGATGAGAGTGGGAGGATACAAAGCACAGACACACAAGGAGAAGGTGCTGTCAACAGCACTRCTTGCTTACTCCACCTCTCTGAAAGAGCAGCTTTTCCTAGAGACAGCCTGACAACAGGTTTAGAAACAACTCTGTACATATTCAAGCTTTTAGGACTTGATTTGTGGCACTGGAGTGCTGAGTGATGCTGGAGTGCCCCACTTTGTGTGCCCTCAGAGCTTCAGAGGGATTTCTGCCACTGCAGTGCCTCAAACCTGGCTGCAGTTTCCTGGGGTTGGACATTCTAACAGGATTCCAGTGGCACAGCAGCCTGGCTCCTCTGCTCCAGCCCTGCCCTCGGGGGGTTTTTGGGTGTGGTGGCACAGAAAAGGCTTTTCAGAGGGTGACATACGGTTTGCCAGACAGCACTTCTGGTGAGCAGTACTCGATTGTCCCACAGAAGGTATAAAACAATTTCCCAGGCTCCAGGTAGGCAGCTGAACCAAAGTCCACTAATTTAATGGTGAAATCTTCAGCAATGACAATATTCTCATCCTTGATGTCTCTGTGCAGGATGTTCCTGCAGTGGAGGTAGCCAACAGCTGATACAATCTGGAAGAGACAGAAGGAACTGGGTGTTACTACACTGAATCCCTGGAGAGCTGATGTGGCATCACAGCTCTSCCAGACTTTTGACAGCACCTAAACAAGATCCACATCCTCATGATGGTGACTGGGATGGCCCCAGGCCTGCCTGTCAGTGCTGCAGGGCTCTAGCAAGAGACACTTGAGAGAGCCTCTGCTCTTTCATCTCCCAGCTGTGCAGGAGGAGGGGCTGCTGCAGTCAGCATGTGAGCACTGCCACCATCCTGCAAGTGGCTCTATTTTTATCCCAGCTTCCTTTGGAGGGTCCTTTGGATTCTGCAGAAGGGTATTTCTGTGTGCCTCCCATGCTGCAGGATGACAAAGCACTTAGGAGCCAGGCTGGGTATAAATACCACAGCTCCATTCTTCCCCCTGCACGATTCATGCTTTAATGCCATCATTAAGGATAAAATGAGAATGGTATCACCTTGGAGACCATCCTGACTCCCACGATGTTTTTAACAAGAAAAGCAGATGGCTGAAGGAGAAAATGTCTATTTATAATACAAATCTGCCTCTGCAGAGAAATGCAGTGCAGATCTGAGGGAACAGTTCAGCCTTACAAAGCCCAGGCTGGGTTAAGGAAAGGGCTGATCCATCCCAAGGCTTCCATCAGCACCCAGCTGAGGGCAGGGTGGGCTCAGCAAGGCTCTGGGGGGGGTTACAGCAATTCCTGCACACCCCAGAGCAAGGAATTCACCAAAACTCCTGAGGGGRAATTACCTGGGGAGTGCTGCTGTGGTTAACTCACTGAACAAAGGGCAATTCAGCCCTCAGGCAAGCTCCTGGGAACCACCCTGGGTTACTTTGCATGCTGGCACCGATAAAATCCAAGATAATTTCTTGATTTAAAGAGCAGAGCCCTTTACTCCTACAACCAATCTGAACTAAGCACTGAAATAAGTGAAAACATGGCTTTTTATCAGCTTGGGGCAGCTTCCTGTGAGTCCCCCTTGTGCCTCAGAGGAAATGTGGCTGCTACAGGAGTGGGTCTGTRCTGGGAACAGCTGAGGGCTCAGGGCAGGGAGGTCCTGGAAAGGCTTCTTTGTTGTTTCTAAGTAAACCTTGTTATAAATACATCTTACAAAGCTGGCTTTTTGCAAATATTAAAATGAATACTGTATATGTAATGTTGGCAAGTTATGTTGCATTAATACAGCTTCTTTTGTTTCTAACTTAGAAATRATAGTGTGATAGAAATATATTTTTTAAGCTACAGCATGGTATTAAAGTAAAGACTGCTTTTGTTATATAACCCAGARAAGAGTAAAGATAATCAGGAGATTTCTCACATTTGTGGGTTCTCCTGTCTGGACAGGGATAACAAGGACACAAAGCAGAGCCCCAGGAGAAGAATTTCTGGACCCCAATGATCAGAGAGGCAGCAGAATGGTGCAGCAGAGGAAATAAAGTTACAGCATGGAATGGGAGCAGACTGGGGGGGGTTGAGACTGCAGGGGGAACATCTAAAAGGAATGTTTGAATCATGCATGGGATGATATTCAATATTCATATGAATATTCAACAAGCTGAGGTATTTAAAGARGTGGTTTTGGGTTATTGGGTGTGCTTTTGGCTGGATGCCAATCACCCTGGCCATGTCACCTTTGCTTTCTCTCTCTTATTGGCTTTTAATTTAACTTTTATAGAATTTACAGCAAACAGAACAGTGCTTTTCAGCACCTCAGCAAGGCTCCTGCAGGCAGCATTTCCATCAGCCCTGCAGAAGGGTGAGGAAAGGTTCTGCAGGTTTGGAGCACAACTGCAGTTCAGTCCTCTGATYAACCAGAATGAAGTGAAACAGAATCCTGGTCCTTACCTGAACCACCTCTCACCTGTCTGAATATGTAACTTGCTAATGGCTCATCCAGGTTGGGCTGATTGTCAATGAATGTGAAGAGGTCCAGGCCAGATCCATGCTTCTCCATCACCAGCTGGAAGAAGCATTCATTTTCAAACACATCCAGCACCTAGGAATAAAAGACCTGTTTAATCAGAAAGTGCTTTTTTTTTTTTTAAACAAGCACTGCTCTCCTCTTGGAGATTTAATTGGTGTATATTATAATCTTCAAAGTCTCATTTCACTGAGCACCAATGTTTCTTGAGAAGAGTCCAGAATTAAAACTGGGAGCAGAATTAAAGCCAAGAGGAATTCTCTTTCTGAAGAAAAAAAACAGAAAAAAACACCAAAAAACCCCAAACCAAACCAAAACCAAACCCACAAAAACCCAAAAATTAATTCAAACCCAAAACCAACAAGCTCAAAACAAAGAGTGTGAAACAAGAAGTGTCCAGATTATTTACATGTTCAGATGACATCACARTTCCAAGATATGCATCTTATTCTAAAATAGCTCTTTTTTTTCTGTTAAGAATCACAACTTCAGATCAGTCTGGGGTAAAAGTGTGGAAGGAAGCCACAGTCTGCTGTGCCACCCCCTCCAAAAGAAAGCAGGATAAAACAGGCTGCTTTCTTTCCTGACAAGACAGATTCAGGACAGGACACCTGACTCCTGGAGAGGAACAGCAGACACCCAACACCAGACATCTCCTGAGGCAACTGCAGCTCTGGTGTCTCTGCATGGCTGCTGAAACTGCACACCTCCACATTTATCTGCACTTTTAATAGCTGTCAGGAATAAAATAAATTTAAAAAAACAAGAAAAAAATGCTTTCTTTGCCACACCCAGGAAGCTTTCTTATGCAGACACCCCAGTGAGTTTGCCTCAACTCAGACTGCAAGTCCACAGCTGGTTAACAGAGGAGCTTTGTGAGAATTCTAAGGTGGTTCTCATGTGTTTGAGGAGTCTACACCTCTTGGAACCCTGGAAGCTGAGAATTTTGGGGTTTCTGTGCTCACAGGCACTGACCCTCAAGAAAACACCACATTTGACCTGAGGCCTTGGGACAGGCTCCAACATTGAGTGACAGCACTGAGATCATGGGTGTGGAGTTTGATTAGAARTGTGTGATCTCACAGGGTGAAAAACTTAGATTTAAGATTTTAGTACACAGTAATGTGTGTGAGCCAAGCTGGAGGATTAAAGGTGTTGTCTAACACCTTCTTTTCACCTTCTTCTTCATAGGTTTGGGTGGTTTTCTGTAATTGGGTGAAAAAGGTCCCCATTGCAGAACTTTAGTGCTCATCATTGGGTCACAAACATCAATAACAGAGGTGTCATCTCATTATTGGGTAAATGGTGCTTAAAAGACCTGGGAAAAAGTCAGTAGTGGCCATTTTTGCCAGGTTTTTCTGGCAGCTGCTCAGAGCTCAGGGCTGGTGAGTCTGTGAATAGATCAGAGATAATCAATCACCAAGTCTGAGCTCAAACCTTTGTTTCTTGTGTCTCATTCATCCTGACCTTGGCAAGAACCAGAAAAGAACCCACACCACAACACACACCTAGTGTGCAAACAAACCCCCTGAAGCAGTGCAAACTGCAGCCACTCTGTACCTTAATGATGCAGGGGTGCTGCAGCTTCTGCAGGATTGCAACCTCTTGGGGGACCCTGCCCAGGTCAGGATCCTGCACCCAGCAGTCCTCCAGCACCCTCTCCTTCCAGATGAACTTCACAACCACCTGTGCACACAACAGCAGTCAGCATCTGCTGCCAAAGCATGGCTTTGGGGGTCAGTGAGGTGATTCCCAGGAAATCTGTGAGTGCCTGCTATTTCTAGAGGATGGAAGTGACCCAATGTGAACAGCTTATATTGTATTTAAATGTGGTGAAATTCATTCAGTCCCAGAAGCCAAATGATTCACAGAAATGGAATATATTCACTGCTGCCCTGAATTCCAAAGGCTTTGGCAAGCCAGCTCTCTTATCAAGCAGTTCCAGCACATGGGTACAGAGGAGGGAAATGAGCACTTAAATCCATGCAAGGAAACAGCAGAATTTGCCCTCTCAGCACCCAAAATCCTTCTCCTGATAAAGAGGAGGTGCCATAATCTCAACACATCTGCTCCCCATTCCTGAGTCAGGGCATAATAAAGATTTTGAGGTTTGCCATTTAGTAACAGAAGACCAAAGCCTCTAATTCTGTTGAGATTCATGTCTACTTCTTTCAATTAATTCATTAATTGATTCTGCACCTGTTGTCTCAGGTAACATTGATACACCACATCGATGCAAATGTTCTGCTATCCTGTTTCCATCCCAGAGTTCTGTTTGAACAAAGCAAAATCCCCAAACTACCCAAGAGAAGCTTTTGGCAGTGAAATGTTRACAGAATATGAATGCTCTAACCTTTCAGTTTTCATCCTAAATCATTATTGCAGTAGAGCTACAAGAAATACTTCACCTCCTGCTGGTCCTTCTTGCCCCTGGCAGTCCAGACAAAGCCAAAAGAGCCTTTGCCAATCAGACTGAGAGTGCTGTAATTGTCTGCATATTCTCCCTCACATGCTCTTAATCCTTCAAGATCTTCAGCTCTTTGKGAATTGTTGAAAAGTGAAGTTGATCTGATGGCCTAAGTGCAGATACACAGGTGAAAATAGCAGCAGAAAATGCCACAGAATCACATTTATAACCTGAATAAACACTGAAAAGGACATACACATCTGCAAGAGCAGGTAAAAGGAGGAATCTTTGGTTCAGTTAGTGAGAACTGTGCTCCTTCAGCATCCTGAAATTTGGAACTGCATTGGTCAGGCTGCAAAGGAAATACACTGAGCCCCACACCAGAAGTGCTACAAAATAACAAATTAGATTTTGTTTTAATATATTAAAAA
Source organism: Alauda arvensis (assembly GCA_902810485.1). Lineage (NCBI taxonomy): Eukaryota > Metazoa > Chordata > Aves > Passeriformes > Alaudidae > Alauda > Alauda arvensis. The sequence goes on along the minus strand of CADDXX010000364.1, from coordinate 346,161 downwards.
GCAGGAAAAAAAATCAGCAACATCCACCCCACCAACTCCTGTCATTAATTTGAAAAACTTCTTTACTTCAGCTTCAGTTTAGCAGTCACACAAGAAGAGAAATGCTCAATATTCAAGGGCAGGATTTCTTACTTCTCCAAGACTTCTAGCAGAAAGGTCAGCACCAGACTGGCCAGAGTTTGCTGGGCTGGAGAGCAGGTGCTGAGCCTTTGCCACAGCTTCCTTTTGGCTCTGTGAAATGTCTTTCACCACCCAGACACAGAAAAGGACAGTGGGATCCTGCAGCTCTGCACATTTCACCTCAAAGTGTATGCCTGAAAAAACAGGGGAGGAAATGAGAATGTCAGAATGTCACTTCAGTGTTGAACTCAGACATTTTAGGACAAAATTCTGAGCTCTTGACAGAAAGTTCAGAATTTGGGGAACAGCTGCTCAGTAAAGAATCATCAGAGGTGCTGACACCATTCTAGAGGTTCCTATCAGCTACCTCCAGAGTTATTGGCARTGCCCAATTGTCATTATTCATTTCACAATGTTATTCCAGATTACATAAAAATGAGGGGTTTATTCAACAAGGCACTGAATGCAGCTGAAGGAGGGAATAGAACAAATTCCACTGCACCATTTTAATGCAATTTACAGCTTTACAGTGGAGTTTGTATTTTCAGAAAAAGTTATCAGCTTCACACTTTTTACTTGTGTTTTGAGAGTATTTCTGACTTTTCAGTAGAGATTAATTTCTTACCAATTTTGTATTTTGTACCACCTCCTTTTCTAATACTCTCTGGGCAGACTTAAATACCATTTTTTTTTTCTTCTAGATGCTTCTTCCTCTCCACTGTGAGCTTCTAAGCAGAACAGTTTGCATTCTGCAAAACTRTGGGTGCAAAGGAGCACCCCAATTCGAGTTTGGGAAGGGGACAAGGTTTCACTTACTGAAYTGTGAACCATCTCTGTGACAGCAATTCCCAGTGTAGCTGCCTTCCAGAATCTCCCAGGTCAAAGGAGCTGCTGGACTGAGCCTGCCTTCTTCTTTCACCGGGGTTGATGTCACTTTGATSTCCATATTTTGCTGCCTGAGGAACTGACAGTGCTCTTCAGGCCCACCTCTGCTKTTCAGGGCATTTCTGTTGGAGCTGTCCCCCACAGTTTCTGCAGGGGTTGCAGGTTTCTCAGGAAATGCTTTGGAGGATTCTTCAGAGTTCTCTAAATGCCTTCTGGAGGCCAGGAATCCAGAACCAGCTCCTGTGGCAACAGCACTSAGCAGCTGCTTCCCTTGGTGAGTGGGAAAGGCACCAGAGGTTGTCTCAATTAGCACATTGCAGTCAGAGCCACATCCTCCTCCAGGAGCTGCAGTGACACCTAAAGAATTGTCTGAGCTCCCCTTGACACCAGCACTCAGTCCCAGCACCTCAAGGCCAGAGCAAACACAGCTCAGTTCAGATTCCTGCACATCCTCAGAGGCTGGGGCAGCTCCTGCTCCATTTGCTGAGCAAACACCACTCACAGCTTTTGTGTCACGTGCAGAGAAGGTGGAAGGATCATTCAGCAGGCASCTGYCAACAGCAGTGTGCTGGAGGCTGGSAKGTTTTGCATCACACCCYGAGYTTGCCACGTGGCTTTTGGAGCCTTGTCTGCAGTTCAGGGCTGCCCCAGGCCATGGCTCATCCAGGGTGGGTGTTCCAGGTGAGTCACAGGTAAGGTCAGAGCGAAGCTTCACTGGCTCACAGGGTGATGCATTCACTTCTGCTCTGCAACACACAGGCAGCAGTTACTGCAGGAGGCACTGCACTGCTGCAACAGCCTCAGGGAGAGATGTGGGGACTCCAGGCAGCTCTTTAAAAATGCTTTTATTGCATGGACAGAGCTACAGCAGCCCTGGGCCCTGGGTGACAGAGCCAAGCCCAAAAGCTGCAGCTGCAGCTCCCAGGCAAACCTGAAGCCCTTTCAGTTCTGGTCACAGTGCATTCTGTATTTCTGTGCTGAGCATCTCAATACATAACAACCAGTCAGCATCACACACAACACCTTTACCTTTACCTACAGCCCATCCTAACCACTGGCATTACCATTTTGTGTTAGCAACTGGCCAATCACAGGAGTCACTGGGTTACATTTGAAGCTTCAGGTTGTTTTGCTGTTTTCTTGCAGTGGAAAATTTTTCTACTTGGTAAAAACCTGATTTTTGTTTGCCTGTGCTTTTGCTGAGGCTTATTTCTACTTGGTAAAAACATCTTTTTGTTTGTGGTCAACAAATCCTTTGTTCTAGCCCCAAAACCTCCTTCCAGCCCATTCAACCTTGGCTTCCTCAGTTATCCAGTAACAACTGGCTCAGCAATCCTTACTTCCATTCTTCTATATCAAAACTTGCTTTCATCTCTATTGCTCTTACCATTTCTACATTCAGAGAGCTTTCTGCTAAACATAAATACCTGTGAAACTCTCCTGTTAAACTTTCCTCTTTCCCAACACACTGTGACTGCTTCTCTGTGGAATCTCCAAGTTCTGAAGGCACACTCCAATGGCACTCTTGCCCTATGGATAATTTCCTTCTCTAGCTCTGATTTCTAAATATAGATCATAAACCATTTACCACCACAAAAAAAACCCTAATACTGTTCTGCCAGGTGCTGGGGGATGGAATGGGCACAGACACCAGTGGAAAGAATGGGCTCATTTTCCTGTTAATATTGAGCCAACACAGAWGTAAAAGGACACATTTGATAGAACAACAAGCTTGTTACTCACTCAGCTTTAGCAACAAGCAAAAATAAGCCAGGTGATGCATCTAACCATTACTAYATGAGAAAGAATAGTGAYTGAGAAAGATTTATCACMAATTGATTAAATATTTTACCATCACCCAGAGTCTGCAGTTGCTGGGGAGTGCCTTTTTTCRGTGAGGGCCTGGAGAACCCTTCCSAGCAAYTGGGAAAATCCACATGCAGTGCATCCCCTTGCAGGTGAGGTCTCCAAGSTCACCCAAAAAAGGGGTCCAGCTTCAGAGGCACAAATCAAACAGCTTGTTCAACTTTTTGTGCACAAAACATCTGGTTGTGGTGGCCCAGTTCCCAACCAGCTGGGGCCAGGGCCAGGGCTGGGAGGATTTTACCTAAAATATTCTGCTAACTAGCCTCCAGGGATATCTGTTGGGACAATTTCTTAATATATCTTACACAAGGTTATACAAACCTCTCTAGAACAGCAGGTTTGGCATTMAGAACAACTAACAGAAATGTTTTGTTCATCTATTTTTAACTAGAGAACCTTGATGGCATTAATATCATCATGCTCAAGATTCATCCTGTAAGTCCATTTGTATTGCTCAGGCCTGCTGTTCAGGCTTTAGAATATCAGCAGGATGCTCCCAGCCCTAAAAACAGAAGTTCCCTGGTCTGTCCMACAGGACATGGATGTCTCCCTCCATCAGGGTTTACTGAAGCCCATGGCACCAGGAATTTTGCAAACACTTCCATGAGTAAAATGCAGTGTAGAAAAACAATGAAGCAGAGCACTGACAGTCCTTACATCCAAGTGAGAGGTGCAAACCAGGAGAGAACAAAACATGACACTGTCAGTGCAGGATGTACCCAGCAGTGTGTGCTCCATTGGCAGCTGTTAAACCAGCTGGGGCAGTGTTCTTTATCTCTGCCACCACCCATCCTCCCTCCAGGGSMTCTCTGCTGTTCATGGGCCATTGAGGCCTCACTGCAGGGCTGAGAAAATTCCATCATCCCAYTGGGAGAGGCTSCAGCCAGGGGAGGAGCCAAGCATTCCCACCTGGATAAACCCTGAGACTCAGAACAGCAGCACAGCCCCTGTTTGTGCTGGATTCCCAGAGGAGACTGCACCCATCTCATCAGCACTGGAGCTTCAGAGGAAAGCACACCCTTCTACAGGATCATCTCTGCTCCAACAGAGCCACATCTGTCACTGCAGGAGGACTTGATTGGACTGATACCAACACCCTGAGCAACAGGGGCCAGGTTGTGTTCTGACTCTGTCAGTGTTTGCTTTTTGTTTTGTTTGTGTTTTGTACTACTGCATTTTAACTGTTAATGTCCCTAGTAAAGAACTGTTATTCCTATTCCCATATCTTTGGCTGAAAGCCCCTGGATTTCAAATTTATAACAATTCAGAGGGAGAGGGTTTRCATTTTCCATTCCAAGGGAGGCTCTGGCTTTGCCCTGGCAGCCACCTGTCTTTCCAAACCAAGATGCAGCCACTTCAAAAAGCAGCAAGAGCTCAGCTGTTATAGCCCATACCTCAAAATGGACAGTAAATAATTGCTGAAGGCTACAAATGTTAATGTGGAGGCTTAAAATTTGAATTAAAGGCCATGAACATCAGAGATGTACTTGTACAGAATTTCTAACCTTGTAACAGGTACAAGAAAAGATGGCAGGACTCCAGTAACACAGGACCCTGTTTCCCTGTTTTAATGGATGACCTGACAGCTCTGCCAAGCACCAGAAGGAATTAGAACTAGAATTCACACTTGGAATTCCCTCCAGGTGACCTGACTTCAGTGCAACACCAGCTGRAAGCAGATAAACATGCACTATTTATGATTAATGAAGATAGAGCCTCATTACCTTCCTCAGTCTGGATGAAACATTTGGTCCCCTTCAGAGCTGGAATTTCTGTAGCTTTACATTGGTAGTTGTGCAGCTATAAATAAAAACCCAAGGCAGGGACAGCAGAGCCTGTCTTGCAAACAGCACTCACATTCTAAAGACAGCAAAGCATGGCAGGCCCTKGCTACACCTTCCCACAGACACCCAGCAGGTGAAAAAAGCAGCTTTTGCTGGTGATTGCCAGCACAGCTCTTCATTTTGCCAAGGGAATAAGCAGTCTATGAAATGCCTACCTGTTAGTGGGGGTGGATGCTGCTCCAGGAGGTGAGGGAGGAGAAAAGAAWCTGCTCCCATTCTTTTGTTCCTTCTCATCATGCTTTAATTTGTCATCTTTGTGTTGTTGCTCCAGTTCCTGCTCTTCTTCTCGTGACAGAAGGTGTGCTAAAGATGCAGCCAAGAAGCTGCTCCCTGTACCAAACAGGAAACAAAACCACACCAATTTCAACTTTTGTGTTTAGGCTTCAGAGGCTGCAGTGGTTAAAAATAAACTTGGAACTGCCTTGGTCTGTCTTTTCCCTAAGGAATTGAGTATRAAAGGCTTGATTGAGGCAGAACAGTCAAAATACAAGCATTCCACTCTGAGAAATCACCTCATGCAGGAACCTACATGCTTTAAGGCTGCCAAATTTTGCTTTTCTAGCAAAGCTCTTGGGCAGATATTGGTATCATGCCTTACTACTTGAAGTTCAGAGGCCTAAAAAAATGCCAATAATGTAAAGAGGTTGAAATTAAAATGATCATACAGCAGCAGCATTAAAGAAAAAAAGCTCAAATCACACATTTCCAGCCCATTCCAAACCCAGATAATGAAAAGCTTTGGMCTGGATTTATGTAACTCACTGAAGCTGTAAGATTAAAAAGGAATCTAAACATGTTTGAAAGAAGAGGAGATGAAGTTCTTTCCTTCCCCAGTGACAAGAGATCAGAAGAAAAACATGAGTTTGGAAGATGAATTAACCAAGTATTATTGCTGCAGAAGGTAATGAGTGAACCAATCTGGATTTGGATCCAGAACAATCCTTTAATTAGGAATGGCTGAGTGCCAACAATGCTTCCTCACTGAAGAACTGAACTGCTCCTGGATTAGGAGCTTCATTTCATCAAAGAATTAAGAATTACCTAAGATATTGTACACTGCCTACTGACTCCTCTTTATTCCAGTGGGGAGCATTGCTTTCAGCACAGACCTGCATTTCTATTTCATTAGAAATTTGCATTTCTAAGCAAAGAGAAAAGAAAATAGGGGGGGAAAAGGAGACAAAACCAGCCTGAAATGTGTTATGGAGGAACCTGCAGGTGTTCTCTGTGTTGGGCAGAGCTGGCCAGAAAAGATATGGAAACATGAGGCCTCTTTGCTTCTGTTTATTTGTGCTGTGTTCAGAGAAGTAGAGTTTTGATAAATTCCATTGCAAACTGCATCAGAGGAATGTGTGATGCCTCCCTGACTGAAATACAGCAACCAGAACATTGAATATTGGCCACCAGCAGAAGCCAATTCAGAATATTAGATTTTTTTTTCCCCTTAAAATATTAATCCTAAGTAGCWACAGCTCCACTGCAACACAGTCACAAAAGCTATATTTTACACTTTTTAAAATACCACTGGGTCCTGGCAGGGGAGGGAGGAAGGGAAGGGGAAGTGCTTGTTAAGTACAAAGTGTTCTCTGTTCTCACTGTAATTTCCAAACTGGATATCCAGTTTTATCTTCTTGGCAACAAAGAGAGAAGCTCAGTCTTAGGTGAACAATTCTCTTTACCTGAGGTTGGAGTGGAAACCTGATTTAAAGGCTGCATGGAGGGGCACTGCTTTAATGAAGAATGTGCTCATGTGAACCTCTGGTCTCTGCTCCTTTCCCCTTGGTCACAGCAGCCAGAGCCAAGTGTGTGGCAGGCACTGCCAGCCTCAAAATGCACTCACCTTCTGTCCCTGTGGAATCATCCAGAGGAGGCAAAGGCAAAGAACTGCTTCTTTCCATGTTGTTATAGAAACCAGGGATCAGCAAGGTGATGTTCTGAAACGAAGGATGAAACCTGATAAAGCTAAGCCAGCTCTCACAGGATGGGGCTAAAAGCTGCCAATCCATGTCTGTGAGCCTGATTCTCATGGACAGCCAGGCAAAAGTGATCCAATGAGCACAGGAGAACACAGARCTGTGCAGCCTGCTTTGGGCTGCTCCTCAGCACTGCAGGTCAGCAATTCCAGCACAGGGGTTTGTGTCATCCCACACCTCACTGAATGTGGGGAACACAGGGGGTTTGTGATGGCAAGGAGTGTAAAACAGCCTCATAATTCCAGTGGATGTGCTGCCACATGTCTTCTGGGAGGGGATGAGCTTATCTTACCTTTCCCAAGAGATCTTTYTTCTCATAGCCAAAGAGCATCAAAGCCAGGCTATCCGTGATGCCACGGATGGTTCCATCTGACTGCACRGTGATAAGGCCACTGATGGTGGAGAAAACCACAACTGCAGCAGAGTACTGATAGCCTGGGAGAGAGCCCTGTGTCTGTGCAAGCTCCTCCTGCACTGCTGCTGCCTCCTCCTGCTGCTGGCTGACCTCCAGCTTTAAGCTGAGAGGAAACATGGTACCCTCTGTGCCTCTGCCTGCAGCTCGCTGGATCCTCAGGTTCTAAAGGAAAGCAAAAAAACTCAATCAGGAGACATCCAGCYAACCAAATGTTTTGGGTTTGTTCATAGAAAATCACACAGGAATTCTCAGGGAAAGGAAAGGAAGCAATCTTGTGAATATCAAAATGAACACCATCTGGTTTTTTAAGGATTTGGAATCCAGTGTTGAACTACTAAAGAAATATCCTGAAGATGAAGACCAATCTATGCTGCAGCTTTTCAACAAATTAGGCATCCATAAGAAGGCCTCCTTCACCTCCCTATCTGCCCACTTTCATGGCATTTGCAAGATCAGGGTATTCTTTCACTCCTCAGACAGACATGATTGAAATGGGCTAAAGAACTTAAAGGAATTTTAAAGAGCTTAGAGAGAGAGCACAGTGCCTTACAAAGCTGGGATTGGAGAAGGCTCTTTCACCAGCACAGAGTCCAGTGAGAGGTCAGGCCATGGMCTCATCCCTAGTCAGGAACTCCACAAAAGGACAGCCCAGACTTTCCCAGGGAAATCAGGCTGCTCTCTGAAAAGGCTTTTCCCTGTTTTGTGAGGAGGGAGAACAGCAARCACTCCAAATGGGAAGGTTATAGAAGAATGAGGTTGGTGCTCACACTTCACCTTTGGGATTTTTTTGCCCAGAGGAGGGATCTGCACAGAAGGAATCAGGTCCTTTATGTGGAGTCCAACCACTGCTTCCAGTGTTGGGAAGCCATGGAGATGAGCATAGAGGAGGTCACATGATGTAATTTTTCCCTGGAGAGGAAAATTTACAGGATTGTTAAAATTTAAACATTTTAGCCACAAGTCCACTCAATGCTTTGACAATGGTTCCTGCAGTTATCCAAGCAATGGCAGGAAATTTCATTCTGCAGCCCTTTGGTGGACACAACTCAGTAAAAGCAGCATAAAACAATATTCCCATGTCAGTGTGGCCAGGAGAGAGGCAGAGAGGTGCAGCACTCCTCACAGAACCTGACACATTGGCTAAAGCCACCCAGACATTTGTTTTAGGTAGACTAGCAGGCACATTTGCATTACTAAAAGCAAGTAAATTACTAAAAGCAAGCAAGCAAAAAGCAAAACATTCAATTGAATCCCATATTTCTCTTAACTATCATCTAACAAAGGAGTTCYAMAACACTACTGTTCCCCTAACATTGGTTTTTGGTTGATTGACAGCAAGGTTGCATTAAAGGCAAACAAARTAAGATTTAAATATGATATCTGGCTGTTCCTCAGCCAGATGATCCCTTCACAAGGGCACCCACACCCCAAAGTATCAACCCCCTGCCAAACCAACACTGTCCAAGGAGAGAGTGTATTTCTGTGTGGGCTGTCAATCACACCAAGGTGAGCCACAGCAGACACCCCTGCACAGGTCCTGCATGCACAGCCCTGCTTTCAGGCCCTGCCAGGACACACTCCATGTGTGTGTGTGTGTCAATGAGCCACASCAGCAAGAATATGAGCTCATTTYCCAAGGATTCTCTMGTGACAASTCACAACAGAAGAAAATAATATGGAGATTTTCTCATGCAGWTCTCTYAGAAATAAYCYCATTCTAGGCAAAATATCAATTCCACTCTTTTGCACTACCTGTGGTGTTTTGGCACAGACATTTCACAGTATTTCAATGGCTCCAACCTTTATAAAATGCATAATCCAAAGAGCAAACTGTGCCTGCTGCCTTCCAGACACCTTCCACTCACACACAAACCACCTGGTTTGATTGTTAGGAAAACACTCACCTCAGCTGTGAAGGAAACACAAGCTGAGAGTCTTTCCACTGGYTCCAGCACAACCACACAACGCTGGCTGTCCTTGCTTCTTATCTGCCTCAGCCACACTGAGACWGGGATCTTCTCACTGAGGTGCCCAAGAACATCCACCTGCCCAGCAGATCCAGAAATGGAGACAGCATTTACTAACACTGGGGTTAATTAGAACTAATTTCAAACTGGAATGAGATACTGAGCCAAGATACCTCCCTATCATTATTAGAAAAACACCATTTCTTGACTACTTATTAGTATTTTACAGGAACAAAATTTTATTACAGAGATGTAAATGTCTGAAAATAATCCACAAAATGTTGTYACTTTTGTATCATCTCTCCCCACCTCAGGAAGTCTGAATGCACAAAGGCTCCAGAATAATGAATGTACCACTCCAACACCTTGCATTCAGTGTGGAGTGCCTCTCAGAGATGTCTCATTTAAGGGATGCCCCATGGTGCTAATGARCACTCCTCATTAGTAACACAGTCCTCACTTTCAGCTGCAAAAACAGCAGTTTAATTTCTGGTGGGAGGAGATTTTTCTCAGAGCAGAAAATGTTTGTTTATCTCAYAGCCTGCAAGGCTCATCCCAAGATTTTTATATGATCTTGACAGAATGGGTTTATGACTTGCACAGTGACCCCAATAAAGTATTTGGAACAGCTTAGAATTAGTGCCCCTGTCAGATATTTAATTTCAATCTCTGGTTTCACTGAATCAAACACAGATCTTTGCTCCCAGCCCATATCCAACTGAGGATTCAGGAAGACAAGRCTCTGAGATACAGGCAATTTCAGTTCAAAAATAACACACCAGAAGGAATATGAGCTCATTTCCCAAGGATTCTCTAGTGACAACTCACAACAGAAGAAGAAGAAAATAATATGGAGATTTTCTCATGCAGTTCTCTTAGAAATAACCCCATTCTAGGCAAAATATCAATTCCACTCTTTTGCACTAACTGTGGTGTTTTGGCACAGTCATTTCACAGTATTTCAATGGCTCCAACCTTTATAAAATGCATAATCAAGATAATTTGATCAGTATTTTTAAGGTCCAAACCACTGGGAAATTTTCCAAACAACAGACTTTTTCCATGTTAAGCAATTATTTAAAAATTTAATGTCCTTTAAGTTCTGATTTGATCAAATCACAGTGAYTTGACACCTGCAAGGCTCTCATGGGTGTCCCCTTAAATCATCTTTTGCCCTTTGAAATCTCACATTTGCAAATGACACAATTTCCAAATGCCCACAGAGTTAAATATATCAGCAAATTATATGGAAAATGTAAAAAAAAAAGAAAAAAAAATCCCAAACTAAAGCCTACAAAACCACTTTATGTGGTGGAGAATATTTCCTTGCACATACCACMGTTCCTGAAACCACTGATGAACATTCTGAAGTTTCTAGGTACTCCTCACCCACTGCTTCCCATGCCTCTTGACCAGATTTGGATATCAGGTGGGACAGCTTTTGWCCAATGAGTTCCTGACTACTGCACCCCAGCAACTTGCAGGCTCTGTCATTGGCCACCAGGATCTAGAAAAGAACAGAAAAAAMCAAGCCTAAATAAAGAATAAAAGCTATTCATTAATCATCTCCTCTGGTTGKTGCTTTAATATCTTAGAACATCCTTCTCTTGGTGGAAATAAAGTGGTTCTTTACAATTCTGAGTTCATTGTAGATTCTCATTCTAGGACATCCCTTGCMCACACATCTTTTTGGCTGAGAGGTTTTGAGACATTGCTTTCCTTTAACTGTAAGCAGTGACATCCATGGAGGCAAAACCACAATTGTATTTGTGAGCAAAGCCCAGGCAAGCCACAAAACTCAGAGGAGTGCAGTGATCACACCAATCACTGGCACACTGGAGCCTGAGCAAGGGAAGTGTCTTTAAAGTGGGCAAACCCAAACTTGGCAGAGAAATTCTTTCCCTCCCAATGCAAATGRAAYGTTCCCTGGGGCAGATAAAGAAATYTTGTGCCACCACAAACACATTCCAGGGYTGGTACTTTGCAGAGAGAAGGCCTGCAGCACATTCTGCTCTYCCTTTCTTCCCTCATGTCACTGCACAGCTGCATTCTCACAGAACCACTGAATCACACAATGGTTTGGGTTGGACAGGACCTTAAAGCCCACCCACTTCCACCCCCCTGCCATGGGCAGGGACACCTTCCACCAGCCCAGGTTGCTCCAATCCCCATCCAGCCTGGCCTGGAACATTTCCAGGAATGGGGAGTCCTCCCTGGCCTGTTTGAAAAAAGACTCAATACATGCTTGCTTCTGCTGCTCTTTGGCGTATTTCTCTAACTACAGCCTGTAATGGCAATAAACCCATCAGCCTTTAGAAGATTACTGAGCTGGAGCAGACTGCAAAATGCCTTGATTACCATACGTATATATTTATATATATAAATGGCACTCTGATTACCTGCAGACACACAAGAGAAAAACAGTTATTTGAGCCTGCTGTGACACACCCTGCACCACTCCTGAGGAGCTCAGTGCTGCAGGCTCTGTGCAGGTACCTCAGTGCTGCTGGCATCCACAGTGAAGATGGCCTGSTTTGGGTGGCGTGCAGCAGCTGGGAGGAGCTGGCTGGGTTCCTCCACTGCTGGGCTGTGCAGAAAGCAGCAGGAACTTCCAATGGAAGCWGAGAGAGAGGCACCATCCCACTGAACCCACGAGCTGCCAGCTTTGCTGCTACAAATGTTACGAGCTGTCAGAGAGGACAAACAGTAAGAGCTCCACTTCTCCCCTGTGAAGAGATAAAGGTCAGCAGTGTTGCTGTAGCAATCTACTACAGGAGTATCAGAGGAGGGATTAAAGGAAAAAAAAAGCTGAAGCAACTGTCAAGCAATCCCAAAATACATGGTTCTAGATTTTTAAAGAAACAATAAGAAAATAAAATCAGTGAAATGAAAGAAAGCAGGAACTACTCTATAGATTTCTCTTTTTGAATCTGGAGCACATAAACTTACTCCATACAACTTAGCAACATTCATAAGTTTTAACCAGGCTTGTTAACTTTTATCTTTTACTTAGCAGTTTTTAAAATGCTTTGAAATCTCTCAGATTAAAAATGAAACAGCCATTAAATAACTGCAGTGAGTGCTCAAGCCCTTATTACAAACTGCATTAGCTGGAAGCCACTTCATTAACTGCTCACAGAATGTGACATTGGAATACCTGTGTCCACACCACAGAATGTGACATTGGAATACCTGTGTCCACACCACACAATGTGACATTGGAATACCTGTGTGCACACCACAGAATGTGACATTGGAATACCTGTGTGCACACCACAGAATGTGACATTGGAATACCTGTGTCCACACCACACAATGTGACATTGGAATACCTGTGTGCACACCACAGAATGTGACATTGGAATACCTGTGTCCACACCACACAAAGTGCCAAGTGACTGTACCAAGCCTAAACAAAAGTTCTCCCTACAATTCACAAAGGTTCTGAGAGCACCAATGCAGAACTGGTTTCCCTCTAAGCTCTGCAGCCATGCATGGCTCAGGTGTTTGCTGAACAAGTGCATCCTGGCAGATCCTTATGGCTGTTACCTCGAGGTGTGAGGAAGGGGAAGAGGAAGATGTGAGGCTGAGAGCTCCCTGGGAGCTCAGCCCCACAGCAGTGCGCTCACCAGGCAGTGATGCTCCAAGCTGACAGAGCCCAGACAGACGACTTTTCCTGCTTTTCTTGCCCCAGGGGAAGGATCTGCTCAGTGCATCAGAGTCATTCAGCTGAGTGAGSACTGAGCCTGCTGGTGAAGACAGAAGGGTCCCTTCAGAGGGGCTGTAAGCCTCAGCTGCCATGATCACACTCTGGTCTCCACACCACAATTAGGGAGCCACCATCTGCAAAGAATCCAATAACACAGAGTCAGGCCCACATCAGGGACTGCCCTGGCAGGAAATGAAGCCTTCAAACCCAAACCTATAAGTGACAACTCATTCTTGAGTGTCCTGCTCTGTGTTTGGTCTGTGTGGTCACTGCTGGCTCAGCATCCTGCCCACTCCCATCCTCTATTCACTGAAAAGTGGTGAGAGGAATGACAGGTTTGTCTTTACAAACAAGCTGTGGGTCTGCTGGGAGATAAAWCCAGCACTGAGASATAAAAGAAACAATGGGAAGGATYCCACTGGTTGGTGAATGGAAAAGAAGATATTTGCCTTTACAAACAAACCCTAGGTTTGCTGGTAAATGAAATTGGATRTTGAAAGATGAAAGAAGCAATGGGGAAAA